>WURT03081804.1:0-31528 GCA_009936505.3 Holothuria glaberrima | reverse complement strand
TATAATGCAGAGAAACCCATTGCAGAGCTTACCAATTGTAAACTTTCAAGCATAGAAAATCATGCAGCCTTCTATGTCTACTGTAGTGCACAAGGTATACTTTGGAAGTGATGAAGCTACAATTTTCTTGTAGAGCAGCTTTCTCTGTGGTATATATCCTTGCAATTATGGCTAACTTAAAACTGCAGTACTGGTCCACACTAGCACTGTATGCATGCATGATATGCAGCATTGCAGCTAGCATGCATAACGTAGAACTGAGTGTATTCAGAGTACCTACAGTATGGTGTTGTAGCATGTGGTTGAACCAGGGAACTGCTACAGCTCCCTGGGTGAACGGCGAAGCCCAGCGAGGTTGGTTCAATTTAGACTGATGGCAAACTTTATTTGAATTTGACAGGATTGTGACAAAGTGCTCACCTAGGAAGTAATGTTTTACCAAGAGTGATGTTTACTGATAGTCCTAGGCTAGGCTCAGTGTCAGGATACCATCTTTAGTAGCTAGGCTAGTAACTTTGTGTTGCCAGCCCTAGCCTTGGCCTAACAGATAACAGTTACGCCTAGGATTGTTCATATTACGTTATAGCCTATAATGCCTTTTAATGTACAGTTATCCACGCGACAAGGGGTGGGGTGGTTGAAAATTGTATAGCCTGCAGCCTGTAGGCTACAGCATAAGCTAGCATAGGCTATATAGCCTGACAGATTCTGTGTCATAGTTAAATTAAAAGATGCAGGCCCTGGACTTGACAGTTGGGAGAAATGAACTCAATTTTGAAAAGCACTGTTTAATGTATAGGTGCCTATAGGCTAGGCCTAGGTTCAGGTTTTTTTTATTTTTGCTTACAATGCATTACAGAAAATTATTTTTGGAATGATATAATGGTACGGGGGTGGTGATGGGGTCCCCTGGTGTTTGGTCCCTCCCAAAGGTTTATGCTTAAGT
The DNA here is from genome assembly GCA_009936505.3 of Holothuria glaberrima. Classification (NCBI taxonomy): domain Eukaryota; kingdom Metazoa; phylum Echinodermata; class Holothuroidea; order Aspidochirotida; family Holothuriidae; genus Holothuria; species Holothuria glaberrima. Next base: position 30,582 of record WURT03081804.1, on the reverse strand, counting down.
AACCTCTGCCTCAGAAAACCATGTAGTGCTCCGAGCACCATGAGGTGGTGCTCTTCTTTTTCATTATGAAAGGTTGGCTGCTCTGCAAAATGCATATGATCTACGTGTGAACACGAAACTGTTCATGCATAGTGTACACCCCGAGCGCAAAGCGTGGAGCCCGCCGTAGGACCCCTGGTGGGGTCCAGGGGCAAAGCCCCTTTAGGGGTCCAGGGGGAAAAGCCTTGGAAGGCTCTGGGCTTTAGTATTTCAGAAGCCTCAGGAAAATTTTTGGACGGAAATTTTCCAGTGAAATGCTCCTGGGTTTTAGTACCTTTAGCCAGGGATAGCAGAACTGATAGTGTTCTTTAGAGTTTTAATCATGCATTCGCAAAGAGCGTGAAGTGCGCAAAAATTATTGGTGGTCTTACACAAAATCATATATAGTCATTAAGAACATAAAGAAAAGTAAAAACTTCAGGGGTTGTAGACCTATCAGGGATAACACACATTGTGTCAAAACCACCGGGACTGCCCAATGAAATAGCCACACTTCCTTTCCTCCGTGAGTCGCTCACCAACTGACCCTGGCGCATGACACATCCTGGAGAACAGCAACTTTATTCGCTAGGTTTTGCTGTATGGGATGAAATTTAAGACCTTTACATAACCTGTGTACTCTGCCTCCATGTTACTTGGTAAGGTTGACATGACTTAACGCTATCCAGCTATGTGGAATAGAACTATTGAAGAAACTCAAGTGAGTCTACAGCACAAAAATTTTGAGTTCTTATTAGAGAAATTGTCCTCTTGGGAGAAAAGACAGGTAAACCGTCAGGGAAACTAGTAGTCGTGGGATACTGCATGCTTTATCGTATCATTAAGACTCCCAGACGAAAGTAAAATTTTGAGGAGAAAAGTGACGGGTTTGCCTCCTCACTTTTTCATTTGGGGGGCCACTGGCCCCTTGGCCCCCCCCCCCAGATGTGCGCCCCTGCACTGTAGTAGTGATAGTAGGCAGTGTGTTACAGTTGTACATATATTTGTGATAAGAATCTACACATTCATGTTTACAGAGTATTGGTAGTTGCTGTTACAATTTTTTCTCTCTTTTTCTGTTAAGATCGTCCTGGGTTGAAATGTAGAGAAAAAGTACGAGAAATCCAGATTGATTTGCTGAGGGCGCTACAGTTTGAAGTACTTCGCAATCACCCAGAGGATACGGGTTTATTCGCTAGACTGCTAACCACCATACCAAAACTGAGGGAAATCACTCCTGAGCACACCAGGCGACTCATGGACCTTCAGGTGCACCTACCAGGGGTGCACTTTCCAAAGCTACATGCAGAGGTCTTCAACCTCCATCGGAATGCTACCTACAAACCCCCCACCTCAAAAGAATCTGAACCAAAGGAAGAGGACACAAAATGACAGGATTTTGTCAGTGGAACCACTGGATGTGTTGCATAGTACTGGGGGCTAATAGCTCTCATGGTTGAAAGGTCCCTCATGTTTGCTGTGGCAAGACATGTCAAGGCTGCATTTACATTTTTTGCCTGTAATTGTTATCAGCATGTAGGCCAACGGAGCAAAGAATATTTTGAGGGTCTTTACTACCAGTCTGTAGCCTGATGCATTCGATTGCTGGTCAGATTTGGGTCTTTATTTGCATCATTGCATTAGGGTGGCATGGGGTTTATTTGGGGTAAAATGTGCAAGAAGAGAGGTTAAAACTTACCAAGTTAGCTGAGCTTAGTTTGATGACAGCTAAGAATGAGACTAGAATATTTAAACCTTGTCAGTCATAACACCAGAGTGTTAATGGGAGGGGTAAAAAGTGCATCATACTAGAGAATACATAGTCACTGCATTTTTTCCCTTTCTAGTCATACATAATATGAAGTTTGGTCAGCACCTGAAACTTATTTCCCAGGCATCTTGAAATCAGTTGTCAGAGCTCAACTCTACCATGTCTGGTGCAGCTACATGTAGGTGATGTGGTGAGAAAACTTAAACATTCAAATTTTTATCACTGGGAGCAGTGGAACCAGGGGTGGGGTGGGGTGGAGGGGGGACTGGGGGATTGCAGCTCCCCATACTTTTCAGTTTGAAGAATTTTGGGGTCTAAAAGTAGCCAAGATTATTTTAGTCAGTGCCAAAATTCATGACTTGAATGCTTTAGCACCCCAATCTTAGAGACCCTCCAACAACATTGTTACTTTGTCACTTTCCCTGGAACTCCAAAGATGATTGATTAGTAGAGATGTATTCTGTGAGATAACTTTCTTTGAATGAAATTTGCTTCAATGTAAAACTATAGACTGATGGATACAACTGAGAACAAACCCTTAGTTATTAAACACAATAAAATGTACTGGTGATCACCAAAATGTAAGCATCAGTGAAGAGGCGGCATTGTAGTCTTCACAGACAATTGAACATTCTTAGAATGTTGATTTCTTCTTCTAAACATTTTTATCTATAAATTGTGGACAATACTGACTGTGAATGCCAGTCCACCTTATATTGTTTTATTAATGCAATTTGTACCAGGTCTGGTATTTCAATAGTTTCTATTTTAGACTACATAAGCCATATCCAGGCTTCAATAATTTAGTCAACAAAGGCTGAAAATTGTAGAGATGTTCCTTGAAAACAGCATGGTACATGTTACTACTGTAAGTGACTTTTACAACTTTTGTACAAACAATATTTCAGAGGTTTCCTTTAAGTTCACCTTCTCCTAGGGATGTGGTAGTAGTACTTGACCATCTGGTAAAACAGCAAGTTGAATGAGTGAAGTTAAATGAAGCTAAATGTATCATTGGTGAGAGGGAACTAGATTCCGTTTGTCAGTATTCTTTGTTTAATATTTCAGTACAGGGAGAAGGAATCATCTGCTTGGGTCAAATGTTATTACTGATTTTCAGAATACACACAGAGGCATTTCAATTTCAAATCTTCCCTGGCAGAAAGCATTAAATAATGGAAGAAAGATAGTCTCAATACATAGTTTTTGGGGGTGGAAATATTCAGAAACAAAATCAAGCTTACGGCATGGATTTAAGTCCAATGTTCGTTACTGTTAAGATGTATCAAAGGACAATAATATTTGGAAGGATGGTTATTAGCACACAGTTTCAAAAATTTGATGAAGCCAACAATTCTTAATGGTTATAGTAGAATAAATAGTTGTGGGCATTGTCTGGAAAATTAGCTATATTGCAAGCCAGGTGAGTCTTGCAATAAATGATGGAACCCTCCATAGGTTCCTAACCAGGGCAACCTCCCTTATAAATGACCTTCAATTCTTTTTGCTTCTTCATATGTCACATCAGTATGAGTACTGTGGTTGGTCAACATAGGTCATACTTAAGTAATACTTGTCTTTCATACTGAACCATGACAAAATTTTCTTTGATTCTCACCTGTCCTGCAAATTCACTTCTTTAAATTTGGTATGGAACCAAGTATAAATGCCACAAGCTGTTTTGTTAATTATAAGTCATCAGCAGAATGGATAAAGCGATGTTTTTTGTTTTTTTTTTGTTAACAAAGCCTCATAGCAGGAGTGCAGCCTTTTAACTTTAAAAAAACCATTGAGGAATCTCATGTCTCACGATCAGTTTGCAAATGTATCATTTAGAAAGTAGAATTACAGATGTCTTTAGCTGACACACTTCACGTCTTGATTTTAAGTAGTAAAATGCCCTGTGGAATGTTCACACGTCTCTTTTAATTGGAGAATTTTTAACCGCTTGACTAAGCTACCAGTGGACCCCATCGAAAAGTAATAAAGCCACAAGTTCAGCAAATGAAGTACGATATAAGAGGCTGAAAAGGGGATGTTGTGTTGTCCCCAGAGTTTTGTCCTTTTGCACAATCTGTTGACGATGAGCCATCTGCAAAAATGAGTCTAAGACACATTGTGAAAATTTGATGCTCTCCAGCGGTTGGACACTTGACAGCCACTGGTTTAATGTTATCACGTACTTGATGTGACAAATATGTCTTGCCCTTATGAATATTCATAAAGGACGCAAGAGACTGGCAGAATCGTGCAGATTACACGGTTGATGTGATCCCCAGTGTTGAGGTTTATATTCAGTGTCGTAGATTCATCAAAAGAACGGTTACATTCTTTTTGAAACTTTGTGTTCCTGTTCAGTTTGGATGTGTGAAGTAGGGCCTGTCACTCTTGGAAGGTAACTTTTTTTATTTTTTTTTTTTTTTTTTTTTTATGTAATGTTGCAGTCCTTGAAGTACAAAGTTATCTCACATTTCCTGGAAGGTGACTCTGGGTATTGTTTTCACAACTTGGTTTGAATATGACTGTGAATGGAAGAGAAGTAGAACTACTTTTTGTCCTAAACAGAATGTAAAATACTTATCATTATAGCATATTGATTGACTGGTGACACCTTACAGTGGTTACAATGCTAAAACAGCCTGTATCGGATCTCAAGGTGTTGTATTTTCATGTTGTTATCTTGAAAAGAAATGCTTGTGGACCACTCCTTCAAATCTTCCTTGTGAAAGATGTCTTGTAAATGATGTTGACAGCTGATTGAGAACATTGTTTTATCTGTAAAATAATATTCACAAAGCTTGAATTCAAGAACTTGGAAGTAATGGTAAATTATCACTTTCCACAACTTAAGTAACAAAATAGTAATTGTCACAACTTTAATGCACACTGGTTCTGCATTATTTTCTTTTTTTATATCCAAAGTAATAATTTTTGCAGGATTAAGTATGTGTTTCACCTATTTTTGGATATCTACATAAAATAAAACTGCCTTATATTTACTTTCTTTGCCTGGTATTCATATCATCTATTTTTAAGCAAAATGCAGAAAGAGATTGAACTGCATGAAATTGGTATAAATAATTTCGACAGGGTATTAATAACTAATGTAAAATTTGTGTAGTACTTGGGAAATATACCTCATTAATGATAGTTCAACCATTCAGAGGACGTAGGGTAATGCTTTGGGAAAGGGAATGAAGTGGTAAATGTCAGAACTTTGAATAAAAAGTGAGGTTTTAGGGAATTGTATAACAAAGAAGTAAGTGGTATTGGTGCTTTGATCAGGAGAAAGTTTCTTTGTAGAAAGAAATCACACCTTTGGTATGTTTAAAGGTTAGTGTTTATTGATTCCTTGCCAAAGACAGGCAATGAATCTATGCGATGGTGATGTGTGTATGTATGTGTGTGTGAGTTTGTTTGGCATTCAGATTGAGGACCTAAACAATGGATTTCAGGTCCTTAGAAGGAAATTCAATAGATTTCTCAAGTCCTCAGAAGTTAATAGACAGTCTATTGTTAAAATTAGGGTTAAGGAAGAAAACACAAAGGAAATATAAAAGAGTTCATCAGATTGTATGTAAAGTCGACTTGTGTGCATGTATGACACTTGGCTTGTAAACACGATATCTCAAGATAGCAATGACCGATACTTTTAATGTTTAGAGGAAGAACCGTATTGTTTTTGGTGGAGGTCAAAAGTCATATGAGGTCACCAGAGGTAAAAAACCAACAACCTTGTAAACACGATATCTCAAGATAGCAACGACTGATAGTTTTCAAATATGGTACATAGATTTGTTATGTTGAGAAGGAAGAACCCTATTGTGTTTGGTGGGGGTCAAAGGTCATCTGAGGTCACAGGAGGTTAAACTGCGAAAACCTTGTAAATGGCTTTTGAACATGGTATCTCAAGATAGCAATGACCGACAGTTTTCATATTTGATACATAGATTTGTCATGGTAAAAGAAATAACCCTATTGTTTTTGGTGGTAGTCAAAGGTCATTTGAGGTCACCAGAGGTCAAAAGCAGAAAAACTTGTAAACATGATATCTCCAGGTAGCAATGACTGACAGTTTTCATGTTTGGTATATAGATTTGTCATGTTGAGAGGAAGAAACCTGTTGTTTTTGGTGGAGGTCAAATTTCATCTGAGATCACCGGAGGTTAAAATGCAAAACCTTGTAATTGGCTTGTAAACATGATATCTCAAGATAGCAGTGACCGACAGTTTTCATATTTGGTACATAGATTTGTCATGTTGAGAGGAAAAACCCTTTCGTTTTTGGTGGCGGTCAAAGATCATATGAGGTCACCAGAGGTTAAACTGCAAAAACCTTGTAAATGGCTCGTAAACACAATATCTCAAGATAGCATGGACTGACAGTGTTCATATTTGGTATATGGATTTTTCATGTTGACAGGGTGACCAGATTTTGAAAACTAAAATACGGGACACTGGTTGAATGGAAGGCGGATTGCGTACACGTGTAGAGTGCAAAGCTAGCCCGAAGCCCCCAGAAGCTCATGGGTTTAAGTGCATTCAAAGCGCCAAAAACTCATAATTAGACTGGTCCTAGTTGTAAATGACAAGATCCAAATATGTGTTGAACATGTCACTTATATACTAGCTATATTTCTCTTTTGATGAGACGGCTTTCAGAAATTGCCTGTTAGTTTGGGCTTTAACCAGTTCTGCTACGCTCTGCAGCACGCTGTTACTCATTTACAGCACCCATAGTGCTTGGGCATGTGCATGTTCTATGTGCTACCTGCAAGCAATTTTGATAGAACACGCACACTACATGCAACTAATATGCCAGCGGCACTCAGCCTGTTATGCGGGACTGAACTGCAAAACAGACTACGAACCTCGACACTATCTTACGTGAGCCCACAGTTGTAGCACATAAATGTGTGGGTGAGCAGGCTTTGGAAGGCTGTTAATGCACGTCCACTGTAGATTTCAAGGTTGCTTGCAGTGACTGTATCCGTCCATTCTACCATTGCATGGTTGTGTTTCATATTTGAGTCTATTTCAACCCCCTTTTAGCAACATGGAAATACAGGACAAATAGGCGTCCCAGAGAGGTTCAATACGGGACGAAGGACAAATGAACCAAATATGGGACAATTTCGTATTTTACGGAACGTCTGGTCACCCTGCATGTTGAGAGGAAGAAAACCTTTCATTTTTGGTGGGTCAAAGGTCATTTGAGGTCACCAAAGGTCAAAAACTTAAACCTTATTAACATGATATATGAAGATGGGAAAGACAGAAGCTATTCAGTCTTAGTTTATAGATTTGTCATGTTGAAAAGAGGAACCCTTTTGTTTTTGGTGGAGGTCAAAGGTCATTTGAGGTCACCAGAGGTCAAACACTGAATTTTGTGAACATGACGTTTCAGGGGAGGAAGCATAAAAAAATCTTCTGAGACAATTTTTCAGTTTTTTGGGTTATTTAAGTTTTGGTGCAGTTCAAAGGTCATGTGAGGTCAGCAGGGGTCAAATTCTAAATGCATCGTAAAAAATGATGTAGTCAAAAAGTAAATTTGAATCTGTGTAACAAAGCATCCCCCTTTTGGCAAGGAACCACTGAGCCTTTAGTCTTTTGGTTAAAAATATCTTTCAGTTGAAGTAGCCTCCATTTTCATTTTGTCTGTTAAAGATAAGAAGTAAATTTAATTTTATTCCGGAAGCTCAACAAATTACATTGAAATTTTAATCTTTAAGGGGCTCACAATGGAAAACTCCTGATAAAACTCATATCTAGCTTTGGGAAGAATATATAAAGTACCAGCCTAGCAGCGTGTTGCTTTGTTAAATCAAAACTCTGACTAGCACTGGTAACCTCAACTTTGCGATACATTACTTGCGAAGTCTTGTAAGGCACCATGTCAAAACCTCAGGCTGCAGCTGCCTCAGCCAGGCTGCAGGGGCTGCAGCCATGATTTGTTTCTTTGCACATTACAATAGCAGGATTGACTTATGTATAGTAACAAAGCATTGCTGCAGCTGCTGCAGCTTAGCTGAGGAAGCTGCAGCTTGGCTATTTTGACATGATACCAAAAGGAACCACAGTTGGTTACCCTGATCCTTTGTAAGCAATGTGAGAATATGGTGTGGTTTGTTATCACATTTAAAAAAATTTAAGTGGAACTATCTTTTTTATCACCAGACTCAAGTTAGAGATGTTTAACACTCCACATCTTTCCATATTTTTCTTATTTTGCTTGAAATGTCAAAAATAGTAACAGTAAAGATTGTGAGTTTTGCACCCTTATTGATGCACAAAGAGAAACATACTCATAGGGTACACAAATGGTTGGTCTGGGTATTCCCTCCCTTGATGAGAAGGATGTGTTGAGATGTAACTAACTTAAAATTGTGAAAGTGAACTTTTCATGTGTATTAATATGACAGTTCCTTTAGAAAGCCATTACCACACTTATTCACTTATCAATTGAATGATGCACCCAATTACCACCAGGCGTGGTCAGACATTGTACACAATGTTGTTGACACAATGTTTACAATGAAGTAAAAATCAGTCTCAAAATTGATGAACAGTTTGCAGTTTTGATGAACATGTGGGTCACCAAATTGACTTGAAAATAAAGACAATGACAAATGGGATCATTGCATGCAGTGTCAATGGGATCATTGACTGACAAGTAAGGTAAACTTGACTCACCTATCTGTCTCTCTGGTGCCTGACAATTTTGGTTCAATGACAGACATTGCATCACAGTGTCATTGATCAATGACCCACATCTGACTGACTATGCAGGGAGGTGGTGGGGTGGGTAATTTAATTAAATAGTGCATAATAGGAGAGATTGTAGAACAAACTTAAAAGGCGAGAATAAATTCAGTCAAAAAGCTACCCAAGTATGGTAGGGGCAGGGGAAACAGTAACATAGCTCTAATGAGGTGGTACCTTTTGTCAATAGAATTAAACAGAACCATTGATGATACTTAACCTGCAATTACTGTGTGTATTATGTGTTTCATCCCAACCAATCATATTTTTTAAGAGGCTGCCTATGTTCTTGCTAAGGATTTATATCAGTGGTTTGTAGACTTTGTTTACCCCCCTCCCCTGCTTTCCATCCAGGAACTGTAAATAATGTCCCCTCATAAAATAAATTACAAAAGGGGTCATCAAAAGTTTCAACATAGTTTATATCATGCACATATCCTTGTTTTTACAAAAAAAAGTGTGAGGAGGGGGGATAGTCTGTGAGGGTGAAACCCAAATATCAAAGAATCACAGTTGCTTCCAAAAGACAAAAAATTGGTACTATTGAATTCGATGTCCTGACATCTTGCAGTTAAGTTCACATAAAAACACTTATCTTGTATGGTTATGCAATGTTATCACTCTTCATTTTCAGAATAGGCTAGCCAATTATGCTCATGTCATCTGTTTGATGGCCAAGACCTGTCATGTGTTGAAATTAAACACTGATGCATGCAATTTCCTGGTTTCTGGTTACAGAGAAATGTACACAAACTTTGGAGTCCAGTTCGTTGGGTATTTTTAAAAAAAGAAAGTGGAGAAACAAGGGGGCAGGAAATCCCCTTCCTCCACCCCCTCCCCCCCATCCAGTCTGTGCCTGACCATTCACAAAGAAGAAAATGCCAAGGAACAGTGGGATCAATTTATTTGCAAAACTGTACAGTATAATATCAAATAAAATACTGTTTTGTCTAACAACAGTACATATGGACAGGGTCAGATCTTGCCAGAGTTTGAAAAAGGGGGTTGTTCATAAATAGCAAAGCCCTGGCCTTAAAAAAATTGTAGGTGTATCTGCAGTATTTTGTGGAGGGAGAGGATTTAGAAGATCTCCCTCTTTATGAGAGCGGTTGGGGGCACTTTAAGCCCTGTCAAGAGTGGAGCCTGATAAGAATGGTAAATAACTACAAAAATCTCAATTTCATATCTGATCCAAGGAAGCAAATATAAAATATAATTGGCTCTTGTAAAACCAAAAGTTCTCACATGGGGAACCAGAAGTTTCACTACAAGGGGGAATACCCCTTGTTTAATAAAGAACCACTCATCTAGATCACTATGTTTGTGATGGGAATTAGTAGCTTCTGTTTCTTGACCAGTTATGCAACAAAGCATGCTTTAAAATTCCTTAAGTATTGTTTTACAGAGAGGAAAGAGGAAACATGTGGCACCAGAGTATAAACCGAATAAATAGTTTTGGAACATTTAAGAGACAGCAGTTACACCAAGTGAGTTGTTGCCCAGTAAAGCCTAAGAGGAATGTGGGTGATTTTGTTTCTAGTTTTTACTGACTTTTATTCACTCTGAAATATCATTTGTATAAAGTTTTAGGAAGCTGTCTGTAATATTTTCCCTGGTAATCCCTGAAATGTGAAGGCCTGTGTGGTGTTATTTTGCTGTAAATTGAACAAAAAGAAAGTTGTCACTGTATGTCCTTTTAAGAACTATGAAAAAAGTATATCTATTTTTTAGTTTTGTAGATATTGAAAGTACATTATATGTTTACTTTTACTGAAATGTTCCTTTTTTGTAAATATAATGAAAAAATACAAGAATTATGAAAGCTGCTGCAGATTTGTGGTGAAGAGGAATGACATCGTTGGTATTGGGCCTCTTTCCTATCTATTTATATGACTTTATTGAGATAATTTTAGTGGGAATGGCAGGATGTTGATAAGGGTGGACATAAGTTTAACATAGTCACTGCTACCTGTCATAAACATTGATGGCTCAAGGGAGCCACAGAATAAGCCTTTTCACAATTATGATTGCCGCAGGGAATTGTGGGTTGGAAGGAATATAAACAAACCACAATTGCCATACATAGTATGCAAAATACACATTATTTGCGACAGATTATAAACAATTTTTAAGGCCAAGAAGAGGATGTTCATGTTTTTCAAGACACACAAAACCACAGGTAAGAACACATCCTACACTCCTGGCTGATCTCAAAAAGGATGATTTGAATATGTTCTAAAATAAACACAGTTTCTTGGCACATGTTGTAGGTACTGTAGTGTGTTTGTTAGGCCCCAGTAGTTTTTCACTCTGTACGCATGCTCAGCCAAGATTGTGAAAAGGCTTATTTTTTGCAAATCTTTTGTTTGTATGCAAGTCTACTTGAAAAGGAATCATGAAGGTAATTAAGGAAGTATCAATGTAGCTACTAGCAAGCACACATTCAAATATTAAAGGTACCTGCAGAACATACCTCATTGTCTGTCATTGCCATATAGGTATTATATAGGTATCATATAAGTTTTATATAAGTTTCATATTAGTGTCATTTTGTAATATATATTGAGAGTTGGAAGGATGGATAACTCTCATAGTATGCATGAATAGTATGAAGATCATGTGACAAGTTTTGTAAAGAGGAAAGTATGCTATGAAAGGGTAGTTTTTATGATCAATACTGAAAAGTCTTGTGGTCAGAGAAGCTCTTGGTATATATATATATCTTTAAAAGATGTTGCTTTTTTCATCCTTGCCACTTGGCCAGTTTAACTGAAATTAATTACTTAGTTTGAATATTCTACGCAGTGTTTCCTGGTCACTTGTGGCACAAACTTTTTATCCAACTCTTACCAAGGGTTTTCTGAAATAGATTTCACTAAATGAAAGAATGGAATCAAATTTCATGCATGGCAAGTACTTTTAATTGCTAGAGTTGTGAATTTAAGGAAAATATAAATTAAGCCAATTTTCAATCAGTTCATGCAAGCAATTGTTGAAAGAAATTTCATCAAGGTAAAACTTCTTTTGAAGAACTCCTTTTAAACAAAAACTTTTAAAAGGTCTTCAACATTTATGAGGGTTCAAATATTAAGTTTTTTTCTGAAAACAGCTTGCCAGCTGATAAGTGTTAAGTTGATTTTTATAATAGTGATTGGCTATAACTGAAATATTGTGTGAGCTGTTAATACACTCCCAGCAAAGGAGACAGGCAGATTATATAAATATGTTGGTAAATTCATAATATTTTACCATTTGCATGTGCCAACTGAAATTGTCTGCCATTAAATGTGTTGAAAATTATTGTAAAAATAATTCTACCCAAGACACTTGGAAACAGTGTTTTCTAAAATTGAGGATGGAATTGGAATAAATTTCAGTGTGGTTGATTTTCTTATAGTCATCTGAAATGTTTAAAAATGTGTGTACTTTCAAGAGTAATGAATAAAATACATAAAAATGTACATTTACAGTTGGGGTTGATTAAAGTGTGATCACTGGATGAGGGTATGACACTGCTACATTGACAAACCAGTGCTTGCAGACTTGATTTTTACCTGTTTTGTCATCTCCCTGACCATAAATGTTGTCATGATGTCTTACTTCTAACCCCCCCCCCCCTTCCCCTGTTTTCATTTGTGAAGAGTTTAAGTATTTTGAATTGTGGGTCATCTATGCACAAACCACAAGGACATTGCCAAACATGGTAGTTGTTACTTACACTCAAGTGACTGTCTGTGGCAAGGTTCTGAAATACCAAATCCTACATCCTTCTAGGCAGCTGCTGTATAATCCAGTTTGTGCTTTTGTCTTGATTTTATCAAAAATAACTTAGTATTTTCCTTGAACTTTTTTGTTCATAAAAAGTTTCAGACAAGACAGTTGTGTAGCAGGGCAGATTTTGCACTTTTTTCTCTTTTTTAAGTTGAGGGAATAATTTTTGCTAGTGGCTGGTTTTAACTTTTCTATCATTGAGATCCGCTTTTGGAGACTGTAGAAAAGATTGTATTTGTTTTAGTTCACTTTTTTACTGTAAAATGTTAATAAGAGAAAAATTGTGGTGATATTGTAAGGTAGGAATGTTGTTGGTGAAATAAGAGCCAAACTGTTAGTTGTACATATATTCTAGTTAAAGTGAACAGGTTTAAGAAAGAGGGTCAATACTAAAATGTTTCTGAGTGTGTTTAGTTCTGTGTATTGTCAGTCTTAAAAGTATTGATGGCTTTTGGTCTTTTTCTCTCTCTCTCTCTTACTCTCTGTCCTGGTTTTTTTTTTTTTAGTTTTCATTTCCTTTACTGAATTAAGCTGCTTATCGTCACACGGGTTCAATTCAGTCGTTCGTTATATGTGGCTCTACAGACACCTTAGAAAATTGCTTCTAAGGACTGTTATATAGGACTTGTTTTTGGTTGTAAAGTAAGTGTAATTACAATGCCTAATATGACAAAGCAGGTCTCTACCTATTTTAATGTCTTCTCATTTTTGCTGTGTCCATTTTCTTCTTTTATGTAAAAGTTAACACTTAATGCAAAACGACTGCCCTCCCCCCCCCCCCCCCCCCTCAATCCCACTGAAACTCCCAAATCATGAATGAAATTTGGCCCACTCGAGAAAACTTACTAAAATGCTTATAATTTTACTGGCCAAATTATTATTTCCAGGCCCCCAAAACCTGGTAAATCACTTCTACAAGTTCCTTTTTTCTCAAATTTTCTCGGGGAGGTCCCTGGACTCCCACTGTAAATGATTTCTTACACAGGTTCTTCAGATGAATGAACCATCCTACAAGATTCAACAAGATACATCCCTTGAATACACCAGCATATGTGCTGGCTTAAGATAAAATAGGCCTTTATTAATTACCTTTAATTATTAGCTTAACTCAGTGAGCTGGTAAAGGAACTGCTAATTTAAAGGGCATCAGCAGTCACTGCAAATCTTACAAATGTCTTCTTTGATATTTCACTTCAAGTATCTTTCTTGATATGCTAGAACACAAATATTGCATATGTAACCAAGGAGTTACCCTATACGTGAATTTCCCAACTCGGTGAGAAACATATCGTATCACGTGATCCTCAAAAGCCATTCATGAAATAGGATACCAGTTACACTCACTCAAATTGGGGCGACTGCATTTTCCTTTAAATCAAATCTTACTTTTCTTCTTGAAATATGAATTTGTTTTAAAGCATGGAATCTAAAGGGAAAGAATATTTAGACAATTAGATGCAACTTTAAGTCCACAATTCAGGAGACATTTTGACCAAACATTTTCCTGCAGGCATACAGTACAGCTTCACGCCAGCAGATAGTGGTTCCCCAGTGGTGAACTAAGAGTACTAGGGAGAAGCCCACACTAGGTACCACCTTTGTAGGGATACCATACCACAGCCATTAAATTTAGAAAATAATTATAATTTTAGATGTGTTATAAGTCCAAAGCTTTACCAAACTGCCAAAGATAACACCATTTTAGAGTTAAAGAACTTAGAACAAGAAAAATCTCTCAAAGAGTAGAGGTGTCATCACTCCCCTGAGGTACCATTCCCTTCAATTACACCCAACCAAAACAGAAAAAATCACTACGTAATATGGATTCCTGAACATATAACCAGTTCAATCCTCAAAAGACTTTAGCTAAGATAGCACCATTCTGCATCCAAGTTAGATCACAAAGACAAAAATTTCTCAGAGTATGGAGTGCCAGCCGCTTCTCTTAGACGTCACCTCTTGACTTAAGCCCAGTCAAAAACTAGGAAAAATATCACTTGATAATCGTACTTTGTGAAGAATGATTCTTGAATCAGTTCAAGGCTTTGCCAAAGTATAGCACAAGTTTTCACCTGAACTTGGCCTTACATGTACCCATCCCATCTCGGCACCCTTTCTCAGGATGGCACTCATACACAGGTGAAAAAGGAAGGATCCTCCCAGGTGTCAACTACCCTTAGGCACCCCACTTGGCACTCTGCTTAGCTAGGTCATGAACTGCCCCTATAGATGTGGCCCAGGCTATGGTCCTGATTACCAAAAAGAGTAATTTTAAATTGGGTTGCTTCATTGTTAATTGGAGGGGTGATTTTAGTTACAACTGGCTACTAAAGGAATTTTACTTGAGTTATACAAGACAAATCCCCCCCCCCCAACCTTACCCTCCTTTGTTTATCCCTATCCAGTGGCAGAAACAACCCCAATGGCATTTTGCATACAGCCAAACTTATTTACATCTTAAACTGAATCTAATTAGAATACTGCCATGCTAAACCTATGATTACAATTGGATTGCGACTTTGAACCAAACAGTGTAGGCTAAAAATCTCCTCACTATATCCAAGAATGGATAACTTAATCTCATTTTATTAAAACTTACCCAAGCCATCATGCTGGAGAAGTTTGCACTTGCTCGTGGTTAAACCATGAGCTTAGGTTATGAACTGTTGAAAGACAGACAAGTTGGCTTTCGGTGGAGAGTGAATATCATGAATTGTATCAGAAAAAGTTCACTGAAATACAAGTAACACTACACCTCACACAACACAGTCATCGCCCTTAAACGGTCAGTTCAGTCAGATTTTTAACCGAAAATAACTTCATACCTTTAAAATGACATAAGAACTTCATAAACATTGTGAATGTGTAGTGTCAGACCTACCCAACAGTTTTTAATGATTGGTTGACTTAATCACGAAATTTGATGTCCAGCAAGTTTTAGGACAGCCCAATATTTAAGGGAATAAGCAGGTGGCAAAAACTTTAGGTTACAAATGTTGTCTTATATTGCAAGTTGCTTTCATAATGTTTCAAAACATAAATATGGCATTCTCAATGTAAACAAAGGGGTTGCTTTGCATGAATTTGAAAAATTCGGTTCCAAAATGGTTGTAACATGATTTAAAAGAGCCATTCATGAATTAGGAATGAATACCTGGGTAAACTAATTCTGTTTGGGGTGAAAATATTTTGCCCATTAAGCACCACCACCATTGGAAAATTCAAAACAACTGTGTACAGCCTTACGCATATAACGTCACAGAACAGAAAGTGCACCCTCTGTCCAATGCAGGCAAGCTCGTATCATTGCAAGTTACACCAGCAAATGCAGACAGCTGATTAGAGAGCGTGCGAAGTCTAATTCTTTCGTGCCATGTGCTTCATTGTTTTGCCGCCAAAAAGGCGTCGCACGACATCAATGCAGTCTGTATATGATATTGCAATGAAAGCAAGAGACCAGGAAATAAACTTATAAATACCAAAGGAAAAAAGAGTTACATAGCAACTCAGTCCGTATATCCATGTTCAAAATGTAACATGGAACTAAACTTGATTTGTTCTTACATGTTTCAAAATTCACCAAAATCTACAAATTAATTTGTGACTGAAGAGACTGGTAAAAGAAATGCGCTTGATATCCTGATGTGTTCAAAAAATGTAAGCCACCACTACTTCAATGTTTAAATCTCTGTGGCAATTGGCAATCCACAAATGAAACACCCTAATTTTTTCGGAGGAGGGGATATTTTTTATTCTGTTACTTATGGAATTTGATTAACTTTTGATGCGCATGAGTTAAAATACTAACTGTCCAAGAATCAAGCAAATTGACTACGGTTAGTGCTATTTTGGTTGTATTACCCCGCTCTGTGATTTGCCATGTTTAAGTAGTGATTAGAACAACTTGTCAGCTTGCACTAGAGAGGTAGCTTGTTCATATTGGAAACTTTGGCAACTAAGGATCAAGGGAGTCGAAGAACCAAATGAACGAAATTAGTATGGAAGTGAAAGCGCACTATTCGTGGCGCTCCTCCTAAATTTAACTGAATATACTCAACGAAGAGATGCTATTTTCGGCAACAAGGCAGGTTAGAAGAGTGTAGCACGTGTGACTACCGATAAAGTAGCACACCCTAAGAAGATAAGAGCATTATTCACTGAGCTGAGGTGACTTGGGGGTCCAGTGGCAATAAAACGGAGCAAATTTAGTTTGTAGGTGGAAACTAATTGGTAGTGAACTACCAAGGTAGGTAAATTAATGAGTTACCGCCGTCTTATGGTTGACCGTAGCGGACGAAAATCAGAAATTAATGGTACCAATAAATCGATTTTATGGTGCCATATATTAGACTGTATGGTACCATAAATTTTTAATGGTACCATTAAATTGAATTTCGGACAAAAATCAGCAATTAATGGTATCATGAAATCAATTTTATGGTAACATGAAATTAATTTTATGGTACCATTTTTCCACCCAATCACAAAGCACCATTGCCATCAATTTTATGCTACCATTAAATCGATTTTGTGGTACCATTTATTCCACCCAAAATTCGGGAATTCTGTCTGTTGCAGTCAACCATACACGTTTAGAAAACGGAGCTATCATTGGGTGAATTTTACCCTATTTAATGGTATATTGTAGTTGATTATATGGTACCAATAATTCGATTAAATGATACGAATAGTTCGATTTAGTGGTAACATAAGTTTGATTTTAATGGCACCATTAATTAATTCATGGTATCATTAAATCGAATTAATGGTACCATAAATTAGATTTAATGGTACCATTAACTCGATTTAATGGTTACATAAATTAATTTATGGCACCATAAATAGATTTTTGGCCCCTTTTAACCCCTTTATAGGCTACCATAAAATCGATTTAATGTAGCATAAAATTTATGGCAATGGTGCTTTTTGATTGGGTGGAATAAATGGTACCGTAAAATTAATTTAATGGTACCATAAAATCGATTTAATGGTACCACTGATTGCGGATTTTTGTCCGAAATTCGATTTAATGGTACCATTAAATTATTTATGGTACCATACAGTCTAAAATATGGTACCATAAAATCGATTTAATGATACCATTAACTGCTGATTTTTGTCCGCTACGGCCAACCATGTGTTTTTATACTTCCACATTTACGCGGCTAAAAAAATTAAGTTCAAGAAGTCACATCCGTTCCCTTCCGGTAGATAATCAAGCAACGTCATTTCTCCAAAAGGATTTGTTTTTTTTAGAATTCCGAGCTTTAATCGATTTTTGAGGACCTCAATTTTGCAGTCGAGTCGAGTCATGTACTACTTTCAGTGCGACTCGATTCGAGTCAGTGACTTGAGTCATTGTATTATTTCTACGAGGAAACTTATAATATAATTGCTCGAGTCATTTCCCTTTTGAAAATTAGTGAATCGAGTCATTACTCGTTACAACACTGCACATCTCAATGAAGAATTTATATGGTTTTTTTTTTCTTTTTTGTTTTTTTTTTTTGTTCCAACACACAAATTTGATTTGCCAGACATAAAACGCTTTGCTCCTAACACTGTGACATTTTCATAAAGACCTACTTGTAACTCTCGTGATGGAGAATTTTAACAGTCTGCTTTGATCATGTAACTTACATAAAACCTCCAAATTAAGCAGAAAAAGACCACTTTTCTTTGAGAAATCATATCTGAAACGCCAGTTGAACTATATACGACAATTCCAGCTGAGATAGCAACCGTTGTCATGGTAAAAGTTAACGTTCCCCAGTTACTAGTCTCAGGGTCTTACCCAAAGTGGGGGTTATCCCAGAGAAACAGGAAGTCCATGACTGAGGGAGGGGTCGAAACGAGTATGGTGGGAAGATACCCTAGATAAAAAACCCTTGTGCTACGGCCACTACCGGAAGTACAGATCAAAGATAAGAGGTCAAAGAACAAATTTTGTAAAAATCACCTATTTTACTGTAGTTCTAAGAAAAATACATTCGACTGACATGAAACTTAACACATATGTGGTAAAGATGTCTAGTACTACTAAAACATGTTATCATGGGAACAGAGATAAAAAATCAAATGGTAAAAATGTACATGCATATTTTAGGCAGAATTTTGGATCACGAACTCCTCCTATAGTGGGCTTGACTGATCTTCTTTAAACTTGTTGGGAAGGTAACCCTTGGTGGGGAGTTCACGTGAAAGAAGGGGTAAACTGTTCATTTTTTGTGTCAAAAACTGTTCCAAGTCGGTTGTACCAATTTTATTCTAACTTATGGTACCCTGGGTAGGAAACTGTTCCGTAAATCCCAGTAGTAAAGGTTAAAGCTGTAGAATCATTTTTCCATATGTATTAGATTCATAAGTGAGTCGATATTTGTTACTGTTATTAAAGATATCACAAGCATAGATACCAAACACCTATACCTGCATTTTTATAACTCCTCATTGAGACACAAATATCGGGGCGGAAGTTTTAATGTGACATGCACGTCGTTCTATTCCAGCGATCTGTGTACAAAACTAAAAATCAAATGGTATTGCACTTTCCGCCCCGATTTTTGGCTTCGTAGGGCGTCACGCGCCATTTTAATTTGTAATAGACTATCGTGTAATATATTTGACTGTTATCACATTAAATGACATGTGTGCTAGCGATAAGATATCTGGATATGCAGCTTCGTGTTTTGCCCTCTTTTCTTTATGGAGTGAGTACTTCAATATTCCGTGTCTACCGCATCCACATCCACGGCACTGGTTGGCATAGAGCATGCGCAAGTATACATGCGTGTATGTTAGGTGTTGCGCGTGTAAACGTCTGAGAGATTGCACGCAGAAAGTAGGCGAATTGGAATCTACCTTTCATTGTGACGACAGTGTAAGCGCGCCTTACCAACTCTTTTGACGCCCAGCCGTTTGTTTGTAAACACTGAATGAGTCTATAGTTCCCACCGGCGTATCCAGGGGGGCCCAGCAGGCCATGCCCCCCCCCCCATTGAAAAATGAGGAAAAATAAAAAAAAAACGAAAAAGGGGAGAAAAAATGAAGAAAGAAAAGAAAAAGATAGGCGAGAAAAGAGGATTTTTTTTAAATGATCCAAAAAGACGTTTAAGCTATAGATTTCTGTAGAGGGTAGGGTGAGGTGTGTTTTCGACCTAGTGATGGATCTATTGTAATCATTTTCTACCACAAATGTTTCTCAAACTATCAGAATTTTCGCAAATCCTTCGCAAACTATCAAAATTTTCGCGCGCTCTGCGCGCTTCAAATCTTACCACAATGTTGTTCTTATTATCAGTATCTCTCGATAGCAACTCCCAGAGAAGCACAGCAGCAAAAGTCCAAAGCTGTTTACGAATTACTAGGTAAGAGACTGGCTTTTTGAGTGGCATATATGTTTGTTCGTCAATTGAAAGTGTCTCGATGCATACTCTGACTGCAGGTTTTTTCACGGAAATCTTATTTAACGAAAAGTTTCGGCGCGCTGCGCGCATGCGCCACGGTTTACATTCCATCTCATGACCATTATGAAGGTTATAATACAGGGTGATCACAACAATTTCAAAAACAAAAAAAAACAAAAAAAAAAAAACAAAAAAAAAACCGATTCATCTCCAAACATCTTTAGGGGTCTTGTATCAATATGGGATCTTTTAATTTAATTTGTAATATGATGTGAAAGGTTGGAACTTGAAAGTACGTATTTGCCGTAATACAGTTTCAGAAATTTTTACCGAGCGCTTCGCGTGCAGCCATTATCGGTATAGGTGGTGACTGGTAATACACTTACGACGAAAAAGCATTCTGAACCGCGCTTGTTAGTCCTTCACCCAGTGGCGTAGCTAGGATTTTTCCCAGCAGGGGCAAGACCTAAAAATTTCCGAATTTTTTATCTTCTATGCTACAACTCAGGTTGAATGGTTTACATTTCCCAAAGTTTATTACACCTACACAGTATTATACATACGGATATGCATTTATGTAGGCCTAATACGCACTACGCATACAATTGTGAATGTAGGCCCTACTTCCCTAAGCTCATTTTATCACTAGGGCTTTGTAGGGAAGTATAAGTTTGTAATAATCGCCGAGTGAAGCGAGGCGCGAATTTTTCTTTTTCTTCTATTTGAAACTGAAGCCTCCAAATCCATTTATCTACCCAATTGTGTTGTATTAACTTAATGTTTTTTCTTATTTTTTTGTGTCGGGAAAACAATTATCTTTAAAGCGTTTTCCAATTCAATAATTAAAGATATTTGTCAAGTCTAGTATCAAGGAATTCTTGACAATGTATTGTGATCCGTAAAGTGCAGGTCATAGTATTAATTATTTAGGCCTAATACACTGTGACGAAAATCTTAAAAATTGTATTCACACATTACCTTCACTGAGAAGGAAAAGAAAACGATATTTATAATAATAACCATATAATGTCTTATAGAAATAACTCCTATTAAACAATTAAGTTTCATTATATTTCACTCCATTTTGCTATATTTTGCCATATATAAGAATTATTAGATGCCGAGAAAAAAATTATATTTTTTGCTCCATTTTGATATGATTGGCTAAATATAAGCTTTATCAGCTGCCGAGCGCAGCGAGGCAAAGAAAAATTTGATATATTTCTTACATTTTGCTATATTTTGCCATAGATAAGTTCTGTTAAACAGTTTGACAATTGACTGTTGTAAAGCTTATAAGTGTTTGACGTCTTTAATTAATGAAACAAATGAGTAACTATTCATTCATTAATTTGTGCATTCTCTCCAAGTTGATGGAACTGAAGACACGAGATGGAAAAAGTTGGTTATTTTGTCCGCCCACATGTATACCGGGAGTGATCAACGTTAAAATGAAAAGAGCAGAAACAGATCCTTAAAATTTGCAAAATGTTTCACCAAATTGCGCCTAAGGGCCGTGATAGCCCCCAATGATGCGCATGCTAACGCGCAAGCAAGCGCGTGTTAGCGCCGAATGCGCTGGATGCCTGACATTGCCGTTAAACATGAAGCCACACTGTATGAGCTGTAATACGGCAAACGCGTTCTTTTTGGTGACGTCATAATAAAGTTTTCATAACGTGCTTGACGTTGCTGAACTGTCTCTCCCGATGAGATAACGAAATTTACGGCAAAAGATTAGTTTAGATAGGAACAAAACCTTTTGCATTTGAAACATATAAGTTACATGCCGCATTTGCTTACGTATTAAGCTTACTTAACAATCACAGTGTTTTACTAAACGTCGTAGCTATTCGCACGGTGGAAAATCACCGTGCGAACAAGCAGTTTTGGATCTCTTACTCGCACGGTGAAAAATCAAAGTGCCTTTTCAAGGTCATCATAGCTGTCAAACTGGGAATTGACCTCCATTCCCATGACAGGTTAGGAATCTTGTCCGGAATGCATATTTGCAGACTTGGCACTGTTCAGTGTTCAATAAGAATATAAGAACATTCAATTTTCAATAAGAAAATGTCACTTACAAAGATGCTACGGTATCTTAGCAAATATCATAACCGTAACCATTGTGATTTAAACTGCAAGCACTTCAGGGCTATAGCCTGCTGGGGGTGAGGGTAAGAAAAACATTTGCAACCCCCTGACATTTCCAAACCTGAAATGAAAAATGGCCTACTTGAAAATACTAAATATTCTACAACTTCCATTGTACTGATGTTTTCAAGGCCCTCAAAACCTGGAAAATACAAGGGTCCAAATTTCCCTGGACCCCCCTCCGCCAAAAGGCTAACAAATGAACATTTTTTCTCGTGCATGATGCAAACAACAACTGAAGGCTGTTAAGATAAAGATCTTTAGTATTGTTTTTCACTCTCCTGTGATCACTTTTAATCAATAAGCTTGTAATGTACCTTTTAGTCCGGTTTTCTCCCAAAAAGTGATTTCTTAGAAAGAAATTTTCATTTACACCTTATGTTTAGAATTACAAGCATATATATTTCGGAGGATGGAAAATAAATCACATTCATCCAAATCCCATCTTCATGGTTTATTCCATTGCTGAGATATAAAATGTTGAAAGGTATTCACTTATTTTGAAATAGTTGATTGCGCAATGATTGTGTTGTCCTTCCTGTACAACTCACATTACATACTTTTGCTTCCTTTTGAAATAAAAATGTTTACATAACCTTGAAAAGTTTACTGTTTTCTTGCCTAGCATGGTTTTGTGGAAAGGGCTTGTATAGTCAAGTCACCCCATAACAGTAAGAAAGTGATCACATTTTGGCACAAGGTGCCACTGCTTTAGAAAAAAATAAAGAAATACAAAAGACGGTAATTTGAGTAGTACAAGAATAGCATCACAAATTATTGTGAAATCTAACATTTTAAATTGGTTGAATAAGCTTCAACATTTTACATCTCAGCTCGGGAATGTCCTGGGAAGATGGGAATTGGACCGTTTGAATTCAGTTTTCAAGCTTTGTAACGTATGTTTTTGAAATTTATAGACTTTAGGTACACTTTAATTCTTCCAGCATGAAATCTCAAAAATGTTTAGATGCAGCTCTGAAAATTGCCATTTTCGTCAATCTGGGAGGTATTTTGACAAAACAGAGACCTACGCTACATACCAACCGATGGTGGCCCTCCAAGTTGCCCCCAAAGGGGGGGGGGAGTCAGCTGCCAGCATCGGGTACCAGTCTTCAGCTGTGGCATGATTTCTCAAAGGGGAGGTACCTTAAACAGCACTCACTCCCTTGTACTTAGCTAGAAGCAAAATACAAAAAAGCACGAAAAGTTCTAATTTGTAAAAACATAACCAGTTCAAAGCTTTCGCAAAGTTATCACCATTTTACTTCTTGAAACGAAAGCTACCCTATTTGCCTTATGTTGAATTGTTTATCATTCTGTATAGGGATGCACTGGGTCCAAAATTTTGGTTCCGGTCGGAACCGGATTTGGCTGGATAGTATGTCAAATCCGGCGGGATAAAGTCCGGCCGGAATCAGATATTTTCACTTGTAAAGGAAAACAACAAAAAAATTCACTGTGGGCAGGGGATGGGGTGGTGGCAAGGCAGAGGAGCTGGTGGTTGACTACGTGATAGTGTTACAGTAGATACTATTGTAGGTCACCAAGCTGGTGTGATTTTGTAGGGTTTAGACTAGAATGATACAGACAGAAAATTAATTGACAAAGTAAGAATAATGAATTGACAAAGAAAGATTATTTAAATTAGTACAAACACACTGCACAAAGTTCTTTGAAACAACAGAAATCAATTCAATAGTCAAATTGACAGTGAATGTATGGATGAATATGACTCATGTTGTGCCTATTGTCAAGGAATAATTCACACAAATTTTTAATATAAATACTGAATAATATATAATAACTATTACATGTTCATACATTATGGCATTTACAAATGTGGGTCCTAGGGATATAAGTGGGCATTGGCTAACTTTTAAGTTGTTTTCATCGTTAGGTCCACTTTTTCTGGATATGCACATAATTGCTGTAAGACTACAATGTGAATGTTTTGTCACTGTCAGCGCCACAATGAAGTAGGACCATGTAACCTACATAACACCCTAATGGGACACTTTCTTGCAATGTTACATGGACAGAAAAAAGAACTTTGGGAAAGTTGTTAATTCGTCAGTGAAGCTACCCCCATCTTTTGATGATGGAGGTAATTCTGGTAAGAATTTGAGAAAAATCCGGCCGGATTTCTTCAAAGATCGGGCCGGAACCGGAACCGGATACTTTTTCGTTATCCGCAGTATTTCCCTTTAACAGCGGATCTATGGCTTGGGGAGATAGGCCTACTGAGCCCGGAGCAAAGTGATGTATTGGGGCCCTAAGGCACCCAGGCCCGTAGCCTGGCTATTTATTGAAGAGGGATCTCAAATTGATGGTACACTGTCATTACCTCAAGATAAGCTATTTAGAGTTCCGCAAGGATCAGTCATTGGCCCGCAGTTATTTCTTATTTACATTCTCCCACTGGGTGCTATCATTAAGACGTATGGATTAGAGTTACAAATGTATGCTGACGATAGACAAATTTATATTTCAATTTGCCCTGTCACTGAAGTTGGAGTATTATCCGCTGTTTCTAAAATTAAAGCATGTACAAGTGAAGTGCAAGACTGGATGACACAAAACTTTCTAAATCTCAAATGCTAATAAAACTGAAGTCCTAGTTATTGGTTTTAGGGCTCAACTATTGAAACTCAATCTGCCGTCCATAAATATTGCCGGGGTGAATGTGGCCGTTCGATCTGATCCCGTCAAAAATCTCGGGGTTATTTTCGATCCTGGAATGAGTATGAATGCTGAAGTAACCAATATTGTTAAAGCTGCAAACTTTCATCTCATCAGCATCAGTAGAGCACGTAGACTCCTCACTACTGAAGCAACAAGACTTGCCATACATGCTTTGGTTTCATCGCGGCTTGACTGTTGTAATGGTATTCTGATAGGTATTTCGAATCGTCTCTTAACTCAACTTTAAAATGTCCAGCGGACTTCTGCTAGACTGATAACTAATCGGCGTAAATTTGATTCCATCACTTCTGAGCTCATTCAACTTCAATGGCTTCCCGTAAAACAACGTATTGACTTTAAAATTCTTTTGCTTGTGTACAAAGCTCGCCATAACCAGACTCCCGGAGAAATAACCAACATGCTTCAAGTAAACATCCGACAGTGACGTCTTCGTTCCTCATGCTCCTCTTCACATCCTCTGGTTGCACCTCTTACCCGCTGTGTTTTATTTGCTGATAGATCATTTTCAGTGTACGCTCCTAAAATATGGAACAAACTTCCCGAATATACAAAGGACTGCAGTAATTATGAAACTTTCAAGTCTCTCCTCAAGGCCCACTTGTTTCAAGAGGCTTATAAGCAGTAATGTCTGTGTTTCAGCGCCTTAGGGCATGTTTATGATTTTGGCGCTATACAATGTTATTATTGATTGATTGATTGATCTCTTTAGGTGGCCAAGTGTGTTTGAGCCACACCAGCAGATGGCGTGTACTGTAACTTAGACCAACAATACCTCCTAGATCACTGGAAACTGCACTTTCCAGGCTCAGATAGCGGCATTTATTCAGGCTATCATTTTAGACCTCAAGTCGTAGAAATTCGAGTTCCCAATAGCTTGGGAAGCCTATTAAAGGAACTTTTATTTTGTGAAATCTCGTAGGTCTACACAAAAATCAAAACATGCTGGATTGTGCCGCACAGCTGTATATCCTTGCGAGGGGATAAAATTAAGGTGTCCCAAAGAAGCACTAGGTCCATCTGAGATTCTGCTCTTTGGTTCGACTGTCGTAATGTCGATGCCAGTGGCTTTAAAATCACGTTCGAAGGTCACTTGTTTTGAATGTAGGCCTTTGTTGTATTTAAGTATTTCTCCAACAATAGCAAAGGAAAGTATGGTGGATTATTATCTTCCGGCAGTAATAATTTTAGTAGATGGCATTCTGACTGGAAGGGTGGATTTTAATATGCTAGTGATCATTTGAACGTCAGGTGGATGGACTTCAACTTTACATACAATAATCACCCACCCCTCTTCCAACCTGATACCACAACTAAACTCCTCCAATTCCATCGATTATTTTTGCTGAATTTAAGAAAACGTGTATCAGGTTAAAACCGTTTATTTTGAACATGTCGTTAATGTGGACTATCATCAGTTCGAACAGGTACAATAGGTGGCAGCATACCACTTTACTACAATGGACGAAAGTCTCATTACGATTAAATGGGTGTAATGAAGTGTCTTTCTTGAGTAACATTATGTTTCGAGGAATGCAAAGACACTAAGAAGTGCATAATTTGGACCACTCAGCTTCAGCGTGTACAGTGTGTACGTTGTAGTTCAAAGCAGATTACACATGAAGATGGTCAAAATTACACATGGCATTCACAACTTGAACCATTAAACCACATTTTTGTGAAAAGCCAAGTTTTATCCAGAGTGTGTATATTCCGATCAACTCATTCTGTGTGCAGTATAAGTTCATTAGTATAATTTACTGGTCCTTATTAATTTTTCTTCTTGTTCTCCATTTTCTCTTTAGTTTTAATCTCTTTTCCAAAGTGGTCCAAGTTCCACGGTTTCCTTCGTCTTGCTCCCTCATCTTTTTGCTTCTCACAGTTCCTTCGCTTAGATGGCGGAGGGCGAAACCAAACGTAACTCTGAAGGAGCTAGGCCCCCTGAAGGGGATATTATTACTTAACACGGTGTCCCGTCAGTCGTCACTTCCTTGCTTTATACGTTTCTTATTCGTGGCCCCTCTTACCTTACCCCTCTCGATCTGGCATTGTCCCACATAAGCCATAGTTGTAAAAACTTGAAGTTGGTTCACGGGGTCGTCGAACGTGTTGAAGTTTGGAACATTAGTACCGATGTCACTTATTTATGAATGACGCCCCCACCTATATCCTGGGTCAAGACCAATGAAGACTATATAACTGTTGCTATCACTGAAATTAACCATCTACAGTTTTGTGTTGAAAGGATTGTAACAACATATTTTGTTCAATCCATCACCAAGCGTCCTGGTTTATGGAACCTCGTAGTAAAAAACAAATGTGTTTGCAGTGCATATAAATATGACACACAAAGAAAAAAGCTGTTACAATTACTAAACCTTTCAGTCTTAGTGACGAATTCAGGCAAAAGCTATTCTCATCCAAATATTAGCCCATGCATCACAAGACCTATGACCATTGCATATAATTTGAAATTTAAAAATTAACCTTTGGGTGAATTATTTTGACAAGCAAAGAGCAGCGAAGTTTCTTTTTAAGTGAAAACCTCAGTTACATCTTGAAATAATAGCTACCCACCTAGAGACTTTTTCAGAATTCTACATTAATGAATCGTTGTTTTACAGATATGAAAATTTTCTTTAACACAAACGGAGAGAGAAGAAGGATAAACAGAAGGATAAATAAGACAGATTTAGTACTTAGTTTGTGGATGTGCCGTATTGAGATGAACTGCCCTACTGCTTTTGAAATAGGGAAACTGTAATTTTAGGTCACCAATGATCAAATTGTAAAACTCTTGAAAAGATGTTAATTAACTAAAAGGAAGATCTTTAGTGAACCTCATACTTAGTGTGTGAGTTATCAGTGATTTGTTCGAAAGGTCATTTCAGGTCGGCTTATTTGAAACCGTGAAAGACTTGAAAACCCAACATATCAAGCAAAAAGACATGTTTGGATCTCATCTAGCGAGTAATGCCTAAAATTAAATTCAACCAGCTACTTTACTTTATGACCATGGCATCAGTCAGTCAATGTCTATTGATTTCAAAAATCGGACGTGCAAGTACAACAACTTCACATACAATGAAACCCCCAGTTTGAAATCACAGTACTGAAACCGCTGTATGCTTTATAATGCCATACTGTTATAAGGCATTCAAATAGAAAAGAAAATACTGACAAGAACCACTTAACTCCACGGGCGTAGGAAGCGGGGACTGGGGAGCTATAACCCCCAGTCACCATGTGGTGGGTCTGAAGTATGCTTCCGCTCCCCCCCCCCTCAATTTAAGGACGTAAACCTCTTCTTTGTTTCCTCCGTGAAAACTTCAGAAATTTGCAGATATTTCCTTAAAATTTGTTCACATTCTGCATATAATGCCATCTGAAGTTTGAAGATTATTTCTTTCTCGGAAGGACATGAGACCCCTTCCTGGGCATAAGAGAATTGCAAACAAAAATGCGTACATGTATTACAAAAAATGGAATTGAAACTTAAAAAATTAAACAGACACAAGCTAGATTTAAAATGCTTTAAGAGCTTCACTTAGGTAACAAATAAAATACAAATGTACTGAACCTAGATTATACCACCGGGTACATCACCAGTTCCATCCAAATTTTTTCATTATAAAAACACAAATTTAGCCAGCTTAGAGAGTTGATTACTATTTGCAACATTACATAACTGCTGGTGTTTCCAAACACTGGGCCATGCATAATAATAAGGTTTAACATACAATGTTCTTTGTGGTGAAAAATAAGGGCATTCCATTACCAAGTAAAACTCATCAGCAAAATCCCCAGAATTACATAGAGAGCACAAAACAGGATTAAAAGAATCAGCTTTAATTTGAACAGCAGTCGGGATTTTGGTGTCACCACATCTAATACGGCAAAGATAAACTCGATCCCAGTATATTTCAATGTCGATAGGTAACGTTCAAATTTTTCATTTACCGTGATAATATTATAATTTACACACCTTTTATTATTACCCATTTCACTATGTCAATTTTGAAAGTTAACATCATTAATTTTTTGGTAAATTACTGTTAAAAAACTTTTATTGCTGCACGTGTTTACATTAAACCAGATGCCCGAAAAACCATTATTATCCAGAATGCTTTTCACTTTGGTAATCCACTTTGAATGAAATTCATTTGACAACTGCAGTTTAAACATACGCTTAGCCATCAGATTTGACAATTTAGAGCTCTTAAGCCTCATTCACACGATACGACAAGATCGCGTGCTATTTTGGTTGCTCGCGACTTGTCGTATGCAACCTTGTCGTTGCGTGTGAATGAATGTTTTAAGTCGAATGAAAATTATCGCACGCAACAAAAATGCGTGCGATTCTCTGAAAAGGTTGTGCGCGATCTGGTCGTTGCGTGTGAATGGATTTTTGCTAAACTTTTGGCGTGCGCGACCTTGTCGTTAAAAGTTAAACAATGCTGAACTTATTGCGTGCGATTTTTGGGGAGCACGACGACAAGTACCTAAACAAAATGACAGACGTCGGTCAAAGTGAGAGTGGAGAGAAAAAGAAATGGGACGAGCAAAGGTATGAGATCAATATGTGTTAAGTAGAAACTAATGTTACATTGAAAGTGTGTTCATGTTGACTTAATTTGGTAAAAAGTTAGTCGTTTTCTCATCCCCCAAGTGATAAACCACTCGCGTAGTGTGCAAGTATATATGACATGTGTGTACTGCGGAGGCGAGTGCGTGACTCTTGTGCCTGATGAAATTAAGGGAATAGAGGAGCAGTAATTTTGACGAAGACCCTGTTTTGACAAGTTTCAAGGCTCTAATTTAGAATCAGTGCCCAAAAGTCGAAGTTAGTGGTTATGGTTAGATTTAAGTTTTAGGCGAGAATTTGCCAAACTTGGGTTTTGAAAAGTCGTTTAAGCATAGGCTTAAACCTAGAATAAGTGACCCAAAGTAATTATTAAAATTGAGAGTTAGGGTTAAGTTTGGAGTTAGATTAGGCCAAACTTACGATTTTATGAAGACATACGTCACTTCCGAGCATTGATTCTAAATTAGTACCACATTTAAATTGGTTGAATTGGTTATTCACTAGCATATAGAGCAATGGTTTTTGAACCAGTTTCCCCTTTTCAATCTGAGCCAACATTTATTTTCCTTTTTCAAAATATAACAAAATATAGTATAAGGATCGCTAAAATTGATTTGACTGTGGTTTACATCAGGTGCAAGTCCAGGGTTTTAAAGAGGGGGGGGCCAACGTGTAAGGGCGGAGTCTTTCTTGCAAGCGTAGAATTAAGCTCGAAATTTCGACAAGGGGAGCACTTGGGCCCTTTTCATGAAATATTCAAGGAAGGGTTTAAGCCAAAAATTAATTTTCATATGTGAACTAAATCTTCGCAACTTGGTAAAATTTCCCTTCAAATCGAACATGTATTGCTCCAGATATCAGCAAATGAATTTACTACATTTGTGACCCAAAGTGAGCTTGAAGCCAGCAAGGGATATATAATTTCCTTACATTAAGGCATGTTTTGTTTCCTTTGTTTTGTTTTTTTTTTTTGTTTTTTTTTCGGTCTGCTGTGTTGACCTTGAAGTTAATTGGGATAGGACCTCCCATGGGGAGTGTGTCTCATCACAGTATCCTCCCTGTCTATGAACGGAGTAATCTGCAGAAGATACGAGTACGCAACATCGTCCATTCTTCGGAAATTCTTTAGTTGCTTTGGATCTTCCGTTGTCAATTCAGTTTCCAAGTATTGGAAAGCGCCTTGGTACTTTTTCCGCATAATCCACGGCTTTGCCCCGTGTTCTTTTCATTTCCTTTGCTTTTCCCTTCTAGCTTCTTGCTTAAAGATAGACCCATCGCGCGCTGATACGACAACTTTTTCGTCATCCATTGCACCATCACTGAGCTATATAACTGGAGGATGCATGTCAATGCGGAATACGCGCTGAAAGTGAAGCCGACTTGGGGGTCACGTGATGTAGGTCAGCTTACTCAAGTCG
>WURT03081793.1:0-13031 GCA_009936505.3 Holothuria glaberrima | reverse complement strand
AGGTGGGCTTGATGCAAAATGGTGCTACATGTGGTGCTAAATTTGAATTGAACAACTCAAACCTTACCAAAAACAATAAAAGTAATATTCTTTTGTCCAGGAGGCCAAAGTTTTTGTGTGGGTGGCAACATTAAGACCTGGACGCTGACGCAACCTCCAGATTTGGTGCGGGCGGCGTGCTCGGACAAAACAGCTAGTGGAGAACACTAGAGATGTAAAGTATCATGTCTCACACGTACTCATATTCAAAAGAATGGGGTTAAATGGAGTAGAAAAGTGGTTATTTAAGTTTAAACATAAACACCCCATTTATGAGAACTTAATGTCGAATCAATGTGCTTGATTCAAGTTCACTTCCGGATGAAAATGTGATCTGCTGGGAGCTAGGGAACCCCAAATAGGAATGCAAACTTGATTGCTTAAGCTCTCACATGTCAAAACTTAAACTACAAACTCTTCATTTAACTTGCTAAAGGTGAAAAATAAGAATAAAACAATTTGTCAATTCTTCTATCAATTACAGTGCTTACTACTCAATTGTGTCTTGTCTATTAAGCTACCACTAGAATTTAATTCTTAAGCTTAGGTCTCAACAGCAGGCATTTCCATTGACGAACTGAAAGTTAACAAAGTGATGCTGTACTCTTGTAGATCAAGAAAATGCTTCCATTAATTTGTGTTTTACTTTTACACTTAAATTGAGAAAATGACTTTTTCAACTTGGAAAAGTTCTATTCAGTACATTACAGTGTTTGGCAACAAGCATTCCCCACTGCTAACGACCAGATGATTTTCCATAGCACACCTCTACTATATTCCAGTATTCAGAATATTTAGTAGTAATTAGAAAATATTCAAATGTCTAATTGTCTCTGAACAATTTAATCACTCAAAATATCCAACACACTAAAGTACAGCTAAGATGAAAAAAAAAAAAAAATCCATAGTTTTTTACAAATTAATCTGCCAAAAGACCCAGCTTTACAACAATGCAGATTTGAACTTATAAACTAACAATCCTTCCTTAACACACAATTCATTAAACGTGAGACGAGACTGAAATTTACCTTATTTAAGAAACAGTGGGCTCTTTGACTTAATCTTTACGACTTGCATTTAAAATTTTAAACATTACTCTTGTGACTGCATTTGCCACCACTGAGTGGATATTAAGCCTTTAATGATGCAGCTGATTGGCTTTCATTTGTTAGGATTGTAAGAGTGAAGGTCACCTACCTTTGATGACGTAAGAAACAGGCAAAATATCTCTAGGCAACACTAACAGCTAAAACTAACACTAAAACTAGGTACATGATACTAAGTAACTTCGTTCAGAAAGCAATATTGATTGATCATCAACATTTAAAATAAGAATATGCTGTATTTTAAAACCTCAAATCACTGACAGCAATCACAATAAAAGTTACTTAAACACATGTAAGGTACTGTACCACTTTTATTCCAAATAGAAATAGAATTACGTTGTGTTGAACGGGGTCAAATTTGAAGAAAATGCCACAAGAGAAGTGAAAATTTACAAGCACTTTGGAAAAAAAGTGTTCTCACACTTTTCTGAAGATAAAATTCAAGCACTTTTCAAGGTAGGACTTTGTTTTATAAGGACATCAAACTGCTACTAAAACACTGAAAATTTTTTTCTATCATGAAATACTTAAGGACACTTGAGGTTAGCAGGAAACAAAACTTTTTGGAAGGCTCATGGCAGCACTGATAGTAATAATCAATATGAACTTCCATGTTATGCTAACACTCTTATCTTTCCATTTTTAGAAGGGCTAGGCTAAGCTTAGGCCCTTATTAAGGATAGCCTAACAGGTTAACCTAAATATAGCCTCCAGTGAACCGATCGCAGAAATTCAAATCCTTGTGACCTGCTTGCACTGCATGCTTGCTATGGTAGATATGCAGACACAATGCTGCTACACAGCCTGGAACTTCTGCTTATCTACCCAGCCAGCCCTACTTCATTGTTTGAGTGATACTATACAACATAACTTGTGTATAGACAAACACAATTTAGGTAGAGGGTAGGCTAAGATAAGGAGAGACATGGACCCTGGCATCAGCATAGCTGGCCTAGAGCTGATAGTGTCACCTTCTTTAGATTTTAACAATATTTTGAGGTGGAAAAGCCCTTCCTCTGTCAGATTCATGTTGTTCTTAGGTAATCATGTTGAAAACAAGTGCTGCACTTGTCTAGTTATGATTCTGAAGGCAGCAAACACTTCTTTCACGCAAGCAATTTAGCCTAACACACTATATCATAGGCAAAGTTGAACCTATACCAGCAAAATTTTGCCAATATTTGTTAACAACTACAAATCATTTTTTGATCATAACTTAAAAGGAATTTGATGGTTTTAAGGTGAATTTGCCACCATTTTAGATGGTAAGATGTCTGTGTGTTTGGTAAAAACAGGCATTTATTTGACATGGCTTTGTAAAATTCAAGCACTTTTCAAGGACTATGATGCAAAAGAACAAAATTCAAGTACATCTTTTCCTTTTCTACATTACAGTTTATTTTGAAGATGGTAAAGAACCCACAAAATAAACTCATGTAACAGAGAATTCTACAGCAGTTTTAATACTGAATATTATTAACAGTGTATGTCTGCAATGAACCAGGTTTTGAACAATAACAGAAAAGAAAGTCATTTTGCTTGGAGCCATTACCATGAACTTTTCATTCAACAATCAAGATTTGAATGTATACCCAAAACATACCAAAAAAAAACCTGTTACCAAGTAAATGTAGGACACTTGTAACTGGCTTGGAGTTCACCTATAGTAAATTAGGAAAAAGTGCCCCAGAAAAAGGGGAAAATTTTTACTTTGTGTTGCGGTAGGCTTAAATGCTGAAAATTTGAAACCAAAATACAAAAAGAAGCACCCATCACAGTACAAACATTGAACAGCTGACAGCCCCTGCAGTCATTTGCCTTGTATTTTGACGGCATTTTGTTTGTTTCTTTGCTCGTGTAGACTCTCTTCTTGTGTATTTCTTAACTAGAGTCATTACTCTAAAAGGTGGGTATAAATTTCTCCATCACTCCTTTATCAGCTACATAAAAGACTTGAAGATAAACAATGGCTATCAGTCCAAGTACTGTAGGTATAAATGTATTGATCTATTAAATCAGTAGACCATACGACTGCTTGGCAGGGCTTGACAGGACCACAAAAAAGATTTCATATGTGCTCTAGGCACTGTATTCCTGTGTCACAAGGTACATGTAATGAACCAGGTATTGAACAATAACAGAAAAGAAAGTCACTTTGGAGCCATTATCATGCATGAACTTTGCAATCAACCATCAACAAAAATGTATACCCAAAATATACCAAAAAACTGCTAATATGTAAATTTAGGACATTTCTTACTGGCCTGGGGGTCACCTGCAGTAAATTAAATTTGATGGGAAAAGAACACCACCAAGTGTTGAGTTCCACAAATTTACTATCCAAGACCTTTTCAATGATCATCATAAGAAAAAACATGAAATAACAAAATTCTTAAAGCACTTCTGAGGCATTCTAATAACTGATTCAAGTTAATGCAGACAGTCCAAACATTTTACAGACTAGGCTCTTATCGCTTAATGATTTCAACAATGAAAGTTAAAAAGTTGAAATACAGAAATTTCCTTTCTAAAGGAAAATGTGTAATTTATGAAATACACCAGGGAAATACACAGTGCAGACTATTTAAGTTTGATGCAAGAGCATGCTTCAGGCAATGTACGTACAGGTCTGTTCATGCTGATACATCTTTAACAATGCTGGCAACAAACTACACACATGTAACATAGGCCCAACAAGTTTCAGGCACATATGTACTCATCAATAATATAGAAATGCAGATGTTGCAAGCCCTCAAGTGTGTCAGCCTTAGGTGAAACTCGGGAGGGGGGGGGGGAGAGTTGGAGTGGGGAGAATGTATTCCACCTCTCTTTGGAGATGCTCCCATTGACATTGACACAATGAATTTGCTTCAAGTGCCCTACCCTCCCCCACATACACACCTTCACACAAACACAATTTCTCAAAGAAATTATCATCACTGATGTAATAGCTTGTTAAATCTCACATTGATGACAAGTTCACAAAGTAACAAGAAACAAACTGGAAAGCTCAAAATTACAGTTCATTCACATGATGAAACTTAGATCAAATAATTATGAAATGAATACTTTCCTAAAATGTGAATTTTTTAATTGTTTCCATCACCCTAATGAAGTGTGACAGTTTCAATATTCATGTACCTATCACAATAATCTACCAGA
The DNA here is from genome assembly GCA_009936505.3 of Holothuria glaberrima. Classification (NCBI taxonomy): domain Eukaryota; kingdom Metazoa; phylum Echinodermata; class Holothuroidea; order Aspidochirotida; family Holothuriidae; genus Holothuria; species Holothuria glaberrima. The sequence goes on along the minus strand of WURT03081793.1, from coordinate 8,724 downwards.
TTTTTTTGAATTTGTTGATTGATTTTAATGCAATTTAGATTTTAGAGAGTTCACAATTAGTTACATGTGCAGTATTATGTTACTGTAATCCACCTTTATATTCATCCCTCAATCCTGCTGCAGCTCAGTCAAAAATTCTGCCTAATTAATTAGAGCTTCCAAACAATTCATTAAAGAAAACCTAAAAGCATGGGTATCAACTTTATAAAATGTACAATTCTATGGCTATAAGACAAACTTGATAGGCGCATACTCTAAGACTGAAGTGTTAATATGATGAAGTATGGTTTTTAATGAACCAACTTTGGTCACGATTTCTGTGTGAATAAAAGAGGACACAAAATGAACCCTTCCAAATATAACTACAGTCCCATTAATAGAGAGAAATAGTCTCCGAATCACACAAGTACGGGACAGTAACTATCACTGGAAGTATATAATCAATAATATCAAAAAACTTTTCAATATTTTGAAGCTTGAACATTGCATATCATGCCATGGAAGTACTAACCTCAGAGTTTGCTTCAATTCACATTCAGGGATTAAAATAAAAGAGCTGGGAAGACCAATGCTATCAGCTCCGGAAGTTTTACAATGAAACTACTAGTTATAGGCATAGTTGGTTCTGAAAAATTTGTCCCCTTATTGGCATACTGATGCATAGGTGAAATGACGAATGTCAGTTCATTTGGTCATTTTGGCATACACTAGTGATGTAATATTTGGCTGAATATGTTAATTGTAGTATAAAAATTAAAATAATATCGTAGTATATTTTACTTTATACAATTTAAAACATATACACAATTAATTAAGCAAAGAACTTCCAATTGAGAGAACATTCACCACTAGGTTAAAGAAAATATGTATTTACACAGATTCTTCAGTCTGGTTTTGCCAATTCCTCAGTATGTCATAAAGAGGATGATTCGATTTCTGCTACCTTAAAATTGTATGCATCTTGACCAAGATGGTGCACATGCTTGAAACGTACAGTTAACTTTAAAGTAAACTTAATGCACTGGTTTATAGCTACTATGCATGGTTTGGAGAGTACAATGTTGGAACACTGAACCCCTGATCTAAAAACATTGCAAGCATTTCTGGCCCCTTCTGCTATCATTGGCCCCTTGTGTATCATGACTCTAGGGGCCTAATTAGCTACCAATTTACCCAGGCTTCTTTTGAAGGGTAACGTGCCTTACAGTTAATCTCAACATTGCAACTTAAATTACTTCATGGTACTGAACTCTCACCATTCCCCTTAATCTGTGACCCAATGTAATCAATTTACCACCAACAGTATGGGCCTGCAGGCTCTCTTACAGTGTGAAATGCAGACATACACTCACTTTGGAACTTCTTTTTAAAGATTTCTAATGGGTTCTGTAGTATAAATTTTTGTGAATAACAATTTATGCACAAAATGGTTTGAACATTTGATATCATTGTGATTAAGTACAATTTGTTCAATTACAGAAATTTTTGTCACAAACAACGGAACTGCTGAGACTATCCAACAAGACTTTCCAGATGAGCATCTCTTCGTGGTAAGTAGCAAATTACACATAAAAGCCATCAAAGTGTCTTTCTTCATCAATCATTATGTTTTATGTACAGTGTACTCTCTTAGCGGTTGGACTGAACAAACATTTGATTGCTTGACTGATTGTTTGTTTCTAACTTAAAGAGAATATATGCAGGAGTGCTGCTCCTTCTTCAAAACATCAGTAACACCGAGAAAATCTCCTCGCTATTTTCCTACACTGATAATATGGTACATATTTTTTCCTTTCTGACAACACTATTACATACTACACATAGACCTAGCTAGGATATGAATGTCAAAACATTTTCAATTGATTAAAAAAAACTTATCATATGAGTAAAGAACAATGTCATTCCTCATTTCTAAGTATACTGAAGTACAAAATTCTCATTTGCAGGGTGATACTTGCCCTTTAACAACTATGTTAAAGAGTACCATACTGTATCATTTATCCCTTTAAACCATGTACAAGGCTCATTGTCTGTTCTCTTCCTAATGACTTAATTCCCCCACCCCAGGAGAAATTTAAACAAAAGAGAAAAGAGAAAAAGGATTCACTGGTACTAATGAATTTAGTCTCCCTACCACTACAAACAATTTCCATTAACAGCCAAGCTAAAGAGTGCAAATCCTCATAACTTAAAAAAAGGAAAGGTTTCACTGCTTATTACGAATTCAATCTTCCTGCCACTACATAGAGGTTCTTCACTGACATCACAAATACATGTGACAACAACAAAGTCAGCCTTATTGGACAACAAGCTAATTAGGTGCAATACTGCATGTACTCTGTGTACAAAAAGTATTGGTCAAAGCTTAAAATGTTCAGTTCTTTGTTTTTAAAGAATGTTTCCTTAATGGTGGCGAAAGTTTGCTACATAACCGTCAATGAAACTTGCAGGCTACAGTTTTACTATATGGATTTCTAACAAATATACATAATAGAGCTAGATGTGTTTCTGAAATTCTTCAGAAGAAATATTAAACTTGGTAGTCCACATACTAAATTGGGCAGTGTTCACTGTATATCCGGCGAGTGACTTATGATATTTGGATAGAAAGTTCTTTGTGACCGTTGTAAAGCATTTAAACCCATCACATGAATCCTACATGCATGAAGGACAGTTTTGTACCATCCATCACTAATAGTTAAGCTAAAAGAAAAGAAGGAACATAATAATTTACACTTTGACCGATGCTGTGTTTACACAGTGTATTTCTTGCGGGTGCACAAAGCTTGACGTCCAAATGGCGGTACAGGTAAATCTGAGCCATTATAGGACATCATGTGAAGAACCTCTGTAACACAACATTGAAATTATACAGATTCCACATATCAACTACCAGCATCATCTGATAAGGCAACAACTTTACAAATGTTCCAGATGGAAGTAATATAGGAGAGGGAATGTTACTTCTGCTTGGGGCACAATTCTAGTATAATATCAAGAATCAAAACTCTTTTTACACTTATAAGTATGGTACATGGGGGTAACTCATTCACAAGGGATATACACTACAAAAAAAGATGCAGGTCCCCCAAGAACTTGAAATGGGCCTCTTATGGTAAAGAGTTTTTTGTTCTTAATTTACATCAATGATATTCAAAGAACTTCTCATATTTTATCTTTCATTTTATTGCTGATGACACTAACATTTTCTTTCTTTATTCCAACCTGTGTAGAGCTGCTGAAATAGTCAAAAATGAATTAAAAATGTTCCTACATGGTTCAAGGGTAATAAGCTTTTATTAAATATTGATAAGACAAACTTCACGATCTTCCACCCCTATCAGAGTGATATTGAGCTGTTTATCGATGGTCAGAATATCTGCTCTGTTAATACCACAAAGTTGCTTGGTCTAATAATTGATAAAAATGTTAGGTGGAACCCTCATATTCAGAAAGTTAAAACTACAGTTTCTAAGATTATTGGTTTACTGTATAGAATTATTCTTTTGTTCCAAGGAGTGTTTTGCTGTCTATATATAAATCTTCATTGCTGTGTAATTTCATGGGTCAATGCTTCTACATCTTTAGATAATAGCATCTTCCTGCTTGAGAAAAGGGCCATCAAAATAGTATCTAATGATACTTATTATCAACATACAACACCTTCAACAAGTTAAAATTGCTCACAATATTTGAAATTTACGAGCTCTTATTAGGAATTTTTATGTATAAATGGTGGAAAAGCTTACTCGCTAGTAACTTTTCAAATCTATTTACCTTTACCAGAAGTATTCACTCACATTCTACGTGTAATAATTTATCCCTATATGTACCCTACACAAACTCATCCATGGCTTGTTCTATGTTAAGTTATTATAGTCCTAGATTTTGGAATTTTCTTGAGCCTGAAGTTGTTTCTTCCAAGTCACTTCAAAGTTTTAAGAATAATTCAAAGATGTATCTATTACAAACAAGATTAGATATTACTTCCTAGTAAGTCTGTGCCTTCTCCTTCTTTCTCTTTTCCCTCTTTTCTTCTGTTTCCTTTTTCTCATCTCTACTTTTTCGTAGCTTTTCTTTGTTTCTTACATGTAGTTATTGTTAAGCTTTTCATGTAAACTGTTACTTTATGTTTGTTCTTGTATGTGTAAGGTGGCCCGACCTCGATAAGCTTTGCTTCTGTCAGGTCTCCCCCATGTCGCTTCACAAAATTCTTCTGATGTTGTATTTTTTATATGTTGTAATCGCTATCGTAGAAATAAAGAGCTTCAAAAATTTCAGTTCAGTTTCAAAACAAAATTCATTTTGGTTCAACTGCCCTTTTCATACCAGATTTTTGTACTCCAGGATATAACTGATTTCAACTTTTAATTCAGCAAAGTAGATTGCACAATAAGGTGACATTCTCGTAGTACTACTGAAATGACCAGCTTTGTTTTAACTACACATGTGAGGTGACCTTGAGTAATGACCTACAGTATTTCACCAAAAGTGGAACAAAGTAGTCGTATCCCTCTATAACAATAAAGAACCGACCAGATATTTATGACAAGGTGCAAAGGTTTTCTCAACAAACAAGTAATATGCACCAGACATGCTGAAAAGAACAAGATTGATATCATAACTTATTGATTAACCCCCTGAATCATTTCAAATTAATTTCAATATTTTCTTACATTTTGGATCTAAGTCCTAGAGTAATTTATGAAGATGGGAGTTGAACTACTTAGTTTCAGTTTTCAACATCTAAGCACTGTCAAAATTTTACATTTAATGTACCCTCTAATAATTGTACACAAGAGGCATGTTAAATCGATTTCCTTGTCAGACAAATTAAATTTGTACCTTCTCTGACATCAAATTATCTATAAAGTTACAATAGAGAAACATTAAGGAAAAAATTGAAAAATCACTAGACCAGGAAATGCTTCCACACCAGCTGAATGACTAGCCATTCTCAGCATTGTGACACTGTATTGATCTTTAGAGTGATAACATTCTGTGAGATTTTTGTAGGAGCAATGTCAGACCTTGGACATTTTTCTGAAAAACTAATTGTTCAAGGAATGATTAAAGTTTCCTTAAGCATATTATAAAAGCATCTACAACCTTGTAATGAGTGCTAAATTAATGGATTCAGAAACAGACATGCAGCCAGTTGACTCCACATTAGGCTTTGAAAGTCCTTGGAGGAAGGCAAAATTTTGTCTTTAATTACTGCAAAATCATTTAACAGCCAGAACTTATAAAAGCTTCAAAATTATACTACTGCAAATGAAAGCGAAATTTGCACATTTTTTTTCACATTTTAGCCATTAAATATGCAAAATAGTATGATTCAAACCCTTGTTGGGTCTACTGTATTCAATCACTTCTTTAAATTTGAAAATCTGTTGATAATGAGGAACTACAATGAGAAAACAAATATTGGTAACTGCCATCTCTGCACCGAAAATATGCACAGCCTCAGACGAGGGCATCTATTGCCACATGAGTACATTATTTATGCATACCATCAGACAGAAGACTTTACAGTCATATCAGTGTTTGCATTAGCAAATCAAATTAATGCTGGATCTCCCACTTATGCAATGCTTTTGTGCAGGCTTTAAAGTTCTGCAATATTTTTCATATATATATATATCATAGTAGATGTTCCTGATGTATAACTGGCTATCCCATGGAGCAGACTGGGTTTGCTCAGCCTCTTGTTAAGGAGATATGACTGAGCAAGGAATATGCCATACAACCTGCTACAAAGAAAAATAACTGGCCAGTTAATGCAGCTGTGCAGGAACTTCTCACAGACAATTACTCAGGAAGTCATTTCCCACAAACCATTTCATATTAAATCAAATCATTAGATTAATCCATCACATAATCTGATGACATCAGAAGTAGACATCCTCAGTCTGTCAAGAGCTTCCAGTTAATTAATCTTTCCCCAAATGCAGCATGGTACTTTTAATGTATATTTTACACAGTCAAAGTGTAAACAAAAGAGTCAAAATAGAGATCTATGACAGCACATGACATATATGAATATAACAGAACTATCCCTGGATGAATATTTAGCCTTTCAGTTTTTACTAGCCATTTGTTGTTAAGTTATTTCTTGAATATTGACAAACATCCCAATCGCCCTGAAGTTGTATTATGGCAAACTTCTTACATACCCATAGGTATAGTTGATTCTACCAAACAGGAACATTTCCTATGATGATAACAACCAATAAGAAAGTGGGATGTCATTCATACATGAAATACTTCTAATTAGAAAAATCCTTGATTGTGGTGATGCAATTATCACAACTTTCTCAGGGGTTTGTAAACATTTTGAATCTTGGAAAGCAAACTGTGCGACAACCTAGTGAATACATGGTCACAATCTCCCCTATACTCCTCACACCAATCATGGGTCATGGGGAATATTCTCATTGGGGTGTCAGTGACAGATAATGTAGTAACACATTTCTGAACCCTCTTTGACTGCAGTAGACAGTATTAAAAAAATTGACAGTGCTCTATTCACTTCTACTGTGTAAATTACTTTCAGTTACAAAATACATAGGGTGGCCCCATTCTGTCGAAGTAACACAAGCAATCAGCAACAATTTTGCCACTGAAATTAAGATGGAAGGACCCAGATAGAGATCTCAAATTTTAGACTGGGACTCCCACATGAAAGTATGCATGGTTTTGGAGACTCCTGGCCAAGAAAACCTAATGCCAGCCCTGTTTCATCCCTGATATGTTACTTATGTTCAAACACAGAATACTTTTCAAATGCAGTCTTGAACTCATTTGAGTAATATTTTTATTCAAGAGCTTCACCATGCTTGACATTTTAACATTTTGAGACTGGGTGTAAGGTATTTAAAGTGTACCAAATTTCAAAAATTAATGTCAAAAATACTGAAAAGGAAATCCCAGTTGTTTTTAGCAAGCATCCTCTTAGGGTATATGTGTGGTGGGATATAAAATATTAAAGTTTACTTACTCAACTGAGAAAGGTAAATTGCAAAATAATTTGTGATGTCACTCGACCTTGCCATGTACTACCCCAAATTACAGTCTTGTTTTTCTTTGTTTTCCTAAAGACACTGCACGTTGTAAAAAAATGTGATCACCATCTTATTGTAATGTACAGACACTCAACTATAGCAACCTTCTAAGGACAACATTCTACACAAGAAAACAACAATTTTTTCAAGGTCATGTAAACATTTTAACTTCAAAAGAAAACAAAACCAAGTAACATGAGTTGTACTAGAAAGGTATCACAAGTCATTGTGCAAATGACTCTTTTAAAAAAGTGAATAAATATCAAATTTTTTGACCTTCATCTCAACAGTAGAGGTTTTTCACATGACATCAGTGCATTTGCATTTTGCATACTGGCTGTCACAGCTCATGCACAGAACATGTGTTATTGATACACACAGAAGGTGTGTTATTTATACACATACGCTTGTAACAGGACACTAGATACAGTTGCAATACAATGAGTGCATGGTATTAAAACTGTCCAACTAACATGTTGTACCTGTAAAGAAATGCAATTAAGTGACATCGGTGAAAGACCTCTATAGAATAAGCTATAAAGATAGCAGATGAATTTTTCCATTCTCTGAAATCTATGTTCCCATTTTCTAGACTTTAGGTAAGCTTTAATGAGTGCTGCATGTTAATATTAACAACACTGTCGGAACAACAGTACAGTTTACTTCTCATTTCTTGCAGTTACTCCTCCAACAGTATCATGTTACTGTCTGGTCATAAACAGCATACATTCATACATTCTAAATAAGGCATGTGCCTTCCACAGGTTAAGATACCAACTTCACACTTTGCAATTTCGTAAGTAAATAGAAACTACCTTTTACAGTATATTGAAGGAATACAGGAACATAAAAGAGCCATCAACATGGTTCATACCTACTTTCATATAAATAAGAAATCCATGCCACATCAAAAAGACATCAGAATTTATTCCAAATTTTCAATTACACTTGGTAACTTAACTCTATATTTGTAATTCATGAATTCCATACCATCCATATTTAGCTTTTCTCATTTTGTGTGACCTGTGTTCAAGCCTGTTTGATTTTCAAATTCAAATTTTCTGCTAAAACTGCTCTAGCTTCCAGGTCTGAAAGAAACCTGAATCTCATGTTTTCTATTAAATCTTTTGTGCTAGCACAGAAAATACAATACAAACTGTTTAAATTGAAAACCTTTGTAAACACATGTTAATATGGCATGAGCAAAATATTTACAATGTATACTTTGGCACAGTGCAAAATAATGTCCTTACAATGCTTTGCACATGTATGGTTGGCACATAAATGAACCAGCTGGATGCCCTTTCAGTGTGAGTGTGTGTGTGAATAAGGAAGGTGGGGGGGGGGGGTTAGGGGAGAACAGGGGATAAGGGATCAGCCTGCATTAAGGGACAAGTGCAGTCACCCTTATTTGAGTTAGTTTAAATTGATATCCTACTTCATATACATGGCTCCTTTTAATCTAAGCGACAATGTTACCAAATTGCTGAATTGATGAAGGATAGAGTAAATCTTTGGTTTACATTTAAAATACTTACATTCGGTAACATCATGAAAGATACCTATACTTGACCAGAAAGCCAAAGGCTTAGTGATTCCTTGCCTAGAGGAGGGGGTAGCTTTGTTACACCAAGGTTCATCCCTCAAATTTATACTTCTT
>WURT03081782.1:0-13032 GCA_009936505.3 Holothuria glaberrima | reverse complement strand
ATGTCGCATTTTCAGAACGTATTTTCTCAGCAATGCTAAGGGCCACTCCGAAAATTCAAGGTGTGTGTTAAACAGAAAAAACTGTAATTTTTGCTCACCCCGAATGAGACGAAAATGCTTTTGCCTCTGAATAAGACCTTTAAACCAATTGGTTAGAAACTGGGACGTAAAACCTCATCTAACTAACTAACTCACTACTAAGGGTTTCTTTTGATCATCTTTTTACTCACATCAAACTCTTCATATTTCTCATAAATATAAAACCAGGGCAAGAAAGGTGTTTTCTGTATTTACTGTACATTAAACTTCATAGCTATGGCACTATAGAATGCAAATCATGCTCACAAGTTTCCTTGACGTACAAATTTTTGGTCACTTTACCCCAAACATATGCTATTTAAGTCTGGAATTGTGTCTCTGAATATTTAACAAGGGCAGCATACCTTCTCAATGGAGAGCAAAATGATTCTGCAGTGTATGAATGTTATACTATAACATCACCAGGGGTAGAGATTTCTTGTCAGGGGTGGGTTGCATACTTGGCAAAGGGAGGGGGCAAAGCGACCAACCCCGAGTGCGCTTGCGTGCGAGGGGGGAGGGTGTGGGAGGGGGTGCCCCCCCCCACAGTGTGAAACTTTTTTGTTTTTTAATGTGAAAATATGAGATTTGGTGCATACTTTGCATGGTATTTTGTATACATAAGGAGACATATAATTATGTATTTTATGAACCATTTCTGCCAGGGTGTAGTTAAAACTGAAGGTCACTTATTTTTATTATTATCTCATTTGCTTTTTTCAGTTTTTCATGAATTATTTTTTCGGAAGTGTACCTGAAAACGGGGGGGGGGGGTTAATTGTGTCATCAAACTGTGGAGGGGTTATAACCCCCCAGCCCCCCTGTTTCTCCGCCCCTGAACATCACATATATTTGTCAGTAATAACTTAGGATTATTTTGTATCTTTTGTCTTTCAATGTACACTGATATAATTTTCTGCCTTCCTTCATTTGTGATCTGAATAAAAATCTGTACAGGAAGTGCTCTGCTTTGATAAGATTCAAATCTTTCAAGAACACTTCCTGTCAAAACTGCATATTTATATAACCCAATTAAATTATCCCATACACATACAGTTTTGCTGTTGTGAAGAAACAAAACAAATAAAATGAAAACTAGATTCAGACAGATATAAAAGACATTTCAATATTTTTCAACAAATTTAAATTTAATTTTTTAATAGCAGTTGAATGCATAACTCTATAACATTATCAGTCAGATAAAAATCAGCCTGGGCCTGTTTCTACTTCCACTATTATGCATGTTATGTAGTTCTGTGAAAGATCCCTTCTAACTTGATAAAAACTGAAAAAAAAAATGACTGTAAACAAGTAATTCTTTTTTATGGCCTACATTAATAAAAGTTAAATTGTTCAGAGATTATCAGTTGAAATGAATCAAATATATATAAATATATGCAAAGTAAGTCTACTATCACCATCACTCACCTGATAGAGCCTAATTGGAAAGTTCCTGGGGCTAAGAGTTGTTTCTACAGCAATGATATCAGTGACAGCTTCCTCATGTGTCTAGAAGGAGAAAACATAAAATTATAAATCAAATATAAAGGCTAGGTGCTTGCAAATGAGACCGAGTTCAGCATCTAAGTTTCTAGAGAAAGACAAAAGAAAGGACATCTGTTTGACATTGCCAAATACTTTGTATTACTGTATATCAGGACTTTTCCAAGTTTTCTGATCACTTTTATTCATGGTTGAATACTCAAAGTTTAACTGTAAATGTATGTAAACAGGTATTTCATGTGATGTCACAAGGTTGGGATTGCCCAGCAGTACTGGACAAAACACATCCACAGTAAGCGTACTTACAGCACACTTGCACCGCATAACCACAGATACTACTGCAGAATAATGGATGCTTGTCCAACAAAATTTCTCCTAAACAAAGAGACGAGCAGTCATGTGAGTCATTGAAACACCTAGCACCCACAGTTCTGCAACAACAGCATGATACTTGCGGACAAAATATCTCACAATCATACAGACACGTTATCACATGACCTCAGTGAAACAAGTACCCACAATAAGCAATACTGCTATGACAGGAAAGTATTCTGAATTCTACCACCTCTAGCCATTTGGTATTGAGAATCCTGCATTCTGATTGTTAAAACACTGGCCTGCTTTTCCATGACACAGGGTCAGTAAACATAAATACTGATATAAATGAAGTTTTTCACACATCTTCGTGGCAGAATAGGAATAAACTTGCTTTGACTATCATTGTCTCATAAACCGTCTCGACTCCAAATTTGTCTCGACTCCAAATTTGGCAAAATAACAGACCCCGCTTCACCTTTTTATGTTGCCAAATTAGTACTTTCGACGGTTTATTCACCAATAATAGTCCACCAATGTGATTTATTCCTTGATCTCATTTCTGCAATATTCTGATACCAGACTCACTGGACTCAAACAGAATTCTGTCCTGTGTCTGTCCTGTAGTTTGAAAAGTTCTGCACCCATTGTAGTCCATCTGGCTAAAAGATAGAAGGAATATAGATAAGATGCAATCTCTGTAAAAATAGTTACATTAAAAACCTTAGAATAAAAGAGAGCTGATTAGTATACATGACAGTACAGACAAATATTGACACATATTTACACACACTTCTCTCCTACTCAAAGATCCCTTCTCTGATATTTAATGCATGTTACAGTATTTTATTTTGAAGACCTTTGCAGGACAATCAATTTTGGCTTTCAAACTGACCATCAGAAACTGTATTTTTCAAAGAACCATTTTCTGGATAAGCAGTAAAAGAAGTGCCTGTAAATTTTAATGTTATTTCAGAAATAAAAAAACTGAAACATTCTGGCTTTTTGACACACTTTTAGTAAAGGGTATGTGCAACTTCAAGACCCCAGATTGGAACACAAGTAAGTATTGACTGTACATATCTTACACAGTATTCTACATGAATATCGATAGGTTTTTTCAAGGTGTTTTCTAAAGTACAATGGCCAAAGAAAAATGAAAAGAACACAAGCCAATTATGTTGGAGTTCACATTTTGTGAAATTTACCTCATTCTAGATTTCTTTTTATCAAAAGCTAAATAAGCATACTAATAGCATTAACTGTATTGTTTAAGAGATTAAAATTATGAATAAATGACTTTTCACTTGGTGCATATAACATCATTTTCCACATCATTTTTTTTTTTATAAATTCTGTTTCAAAAACAATGAAGAATACTGGGATGGACATTTACAGGATTTTTTCCACAATGAAGCAGATCCTAAAGAAGGCATAGCAATTTTCTGGCCACCAATGTTTTCCATCTCAGTGTCAATGAGGCGAGATAATTTTTCAAGAGCTTTCACTGCAAATGGTAAAAGATGAAAGGTACCGGGAGAAGACTGTCTGATCAGACCGGTTTCCAGCATTAGCTGTGAAAATAAAAATAAACAAAAAGATACTGACATTACACCAAAAGTTAGGCCCGTAGCCAGACTAGGTACTGAAGGGGGTGGAATGGTTTGGGGGGGATTTTTCAAGGGGGCCAAATGTGCAAAAATGTATTAAGTCAATGGCAACTTGAAACTTTCTGCGGGTGAAAAGATTTTTAAGCAGGGATTTCCTCCTCCCCCCTTGACTACAGGCCTGCAAGTGTAAATGCAGTCATTCCAGTTTGAATACTAATATATAACCAGGTAGGAATGGTATGGTGAATTCATGCCAGTACTCTTTGTGGTGAAAAATCTTTTCAACAGAGAAATAAAGTTTCAGAGCTTTAACAGCGGCTGATGCCATAAGGTTGTACAAACATCTTATGCTCGATAAATTAGTGCCCATATTGTATTGGAAATGAAAAAAACTGAACTTGCAGTACTGTAAACCATTAAAACTTTGTCTCCATAAACTGAACAGAAAATGCTCTTTATATACAAAAATATCTTTTGAAAAAGGAAAAATATGATATATATTGAAACTGCTATCAAAACAAAGACTGTTGAACTAACAACATATCTGGGTTCTATTTGGACATATATCTTTCTTGTGATGAATGAAGAAACAAAAGACAAAAACAAAGCACTATTTATACAATGGGGCAGATTGGAAGAGCAAACACTCCTTCACAAAACTGTTTCAATTGCATTTTATTAATTTGGAATATTTTACACATAGAAAATTGATATAATCTATGAAAACACCAATCCGGTTTAGGTAGAGAACATTTAAATAGAAAAACCTGTCCTCATAGGGATAAAAAGCAAGGAATCTAGGGATTGTAGCCCCCTGCACCAAAAATATGTGTTTCAGGGCAAAAAACATTGTCTTATGAGCAAAGTTCATGTTAACATTCTTTGCCAAGTACAGAAAAGTTTGGACAAACACTTTCTGCCCCATGCTCCCTTCCCCATATATGCCTATGGTTATCCCCAGTAACAAAAAAAATAATATATTGTAAAGCCCACTCATTTTGTACAGGGCTGTACCTTTTGACTTTTACAGGTGATATCACTCTGTCGAGCTCCTGATGGAAACACTGGAGATGCATAAAACATCCTGGACATACAGTGCCTCAGATGAGTCATTTTGAAGCTCCACAAAGTATGAGCTATGAAAGCAAAAAAAAAAAAAGAAACATTTTATTAAGGTGGAAGATATTATAACGAAAAGAAAAATATATACATTTCAAGTATTTCACTGCAAAATGTAAAAGGGGTTCTTCACTGTTGATGTCATGAATTTTGTATTTTGCTTTGTTGAAACATCATAAAAAGCTATCAAATCTCTCTTTAGTTCCTTCCAAATTATCACTCATGATGATTTGCCAATAGTTCATAGGCAAGAATTATTGCACACATTTAACAACTGATTGGCAAATTTATAAGAGTTGTCACAGGTGGGGGTCCAAACGCGCTCTCACCTGCTGCTGCTGCTTGTACAAATTCTTTACTTTAGTTTGCTTTGAGAGAAAGTCCTTTGTAGGCGGGTATGTAAATTTTGACATGCCTTTTAATAATACGAGGTTAGAAAGAAGCCTGCCTAAGGGTGCGGCTCAAGTTACTTCCCTCAAGTCGCTGAAGGAGTGAAGAGGAGAAAAACTCCGGCAAGAGTGCCGTTGAGTTTTTGAGTTGTTTTAGTTGGAGCATGTGCTCCTATATCTTAGGTAGGATGAAGTTTTCTGTGTTGGAACCAGGTTCGTTATTATGTGGGAATCCTTACCAGGTTCTGGTTTTGGTTCAGGTTTCTGAAACCTAATTTCCTATTCTGTTCCTGAGAGGTGGTGTACAGCATTCTTGATAACTAGTCTCGAGGGTAGACGGTGTAGGCGCTGAGGCCACCCATGTTTTTGTGAGCCGCTGGGGGCCACGACATCCACCCCGTTGGACTGGGCATTGGGGACAAGTCACACTTACGGGCTCTGAGGTTTCTGCTGGTTATACTACTTGAGGGGCACGACAGGTACAGTGCGAGCTACTGAGGGCAACGTCGTTCGTCGTTTCATTGAGTCGAGGTGTCAGAGACCAAGACTGCTATAAGACCGAGGGAGAACCAGAGAAAACCTACTTGAGGTATTGCACTACCGAGAGTCACCGCTGAGGGTAAGCAGTGGTATTGTAGGCCGAATTTCCAATCCACGTGACAGTGAACCAGTTCAAGGTTGACAAGGGGTATTGTTTGTGTAATAGTGAGAAAAGTGAGGTATTTTTGGCCATTTGGATGTGTGTGCGAGTGTAGGTGTATGGGTGTATGTATTTAAAGTGTGTGTATGTTAAGGTACTGGGTTATTGAGGTTATATACGTGAGAATGAGTGACGGGTACAGTGTTAAAGGCTGATAGTCTGGAAGACAAAATCTGCGTTCGCACTTTTTTAAGTTGATACTTCATTATGATTGTATTTTCTTTGTGCAAAAGTCAAGCACATTTAGACAGTTAATTCTCGAATTACAATTTTCTTTTCTAAATTTATAAACTGTGTGTAAATGTGGTTTTTTGCAGCGCTCGTCAGTTTTGATTGCCCTAGAGAGCTGTACTCAACAAGAGTTTTAAAAGATCCCTTCACAAGGGAGTTTTTATTTTGGGACACCTTGTGACAAGAGTCATGACATAATTGCCTTATCTGCAACGGCACTAGTCAAATGGAAAAACTGAACATTCACCCTTTAAGCAAAGGTGAGACATATTTTGCACCAAAAAAGTTCCTTGTGCAATTTAAAGGCAACAGTATTCAAACAGGCATTGTCTGGTGCCATTTTGTATGGGTCTTATATGAATGATAAAATTTTTTGTTACATGTCATCCAAACTCAATTCCTAACTCAAGATTTCCTTTCCTAAAGGTTGGTTACTTTTGATAAGAAATACCTCCAGGTTTCCTCAAGGTCACAGAACATGATCCCAAGTGGGCAAATTTCCTCAGATTGCTTTATGTTATTCTTTATAATTGGATACCTTGTTTGTCCTTGAAATTTGACACCATTGGATTGTTAAGATATTTTTCCGTGTAGATAAAGTATAAAACTGTTCTTTACTTATGGTACAGCAAATGAAGTTATAAAATGTTCAATATAAATATATTAACATAATGAACAAATACAAAAGCTACATCTGATCAATTTGCCCACATGATATCACAGATTTCCCATCCTGCACTGTAGAAGCTGAAAATGTAGCATTTGTTCTTAATTTGTATCTTCCAAATGCAAGATGCTATTGAGATGGGGTTTTCACTGCCTAAACATCAAATCTGGTCACCAGAACATGCTTTTACTTTAAATTGTGGCCAATTATTCCCATATCTCAAGATGAATGTCTATCATTCACAATAATCACCTCAACATCATTAGGTGAGACCATTTTTGTGTTTTTATTTCCTCTCAAAAAACAAAAAAAGACTCACACTACAGCTAAAAACCCATATAAGTCTTTTACCAAACTGTAAAAGCATCGAATTGAAAATGCATCTTTATCATGAAACCACAATGAAAACTGGGAAAAGTAGCTGGTTGGCTGTATCATTATTGCATGAACATTTGCATGTATTTTGATGCACAATATGTTTTCAACAAACTTGCTTTGCAGTGATACTTTTAGAAAAGGGAATACAAGGCCTACTGGTGATTGTTAGGTTGCAATGGCTACTCACTACTACTGTACATGTAGTGCAAGTCTTACATTTATACTAACTGCTGCTATAGTGAGCAGTTCATATCTCTTGAGATAATAAGTAGACAAAAACAGGACACCACATCCCCACCAATCTTTCACAGAGCCAGAGTGAGAATATTTTCAAATTTTCAAATTTTTAAATGTGATGTCAATCATAGAGCAGTTGGGAATTTCAGTTACCCCTAAAACCAAAATTGTATGTGTTGAAATGAATGTCTGTCTTTAAATTTACATCAATCAAGGTGTACAGTATGTCACCAATGGTATTTAGAATATGGGTTCCTTAAAATGTGTTTTCTTGGGGGAGGGGGGGGGGGAGAATGCCACAGATTCTTCAAATGTGAAGAAAGGAAATTAGTGAGACAGTAGGACTGTTGAATAAACAAATATAACATTCCCAAGCCATTCTAGAAATGAGTGAATGAATGAATGAACGAACGAATGAACAAACGGAGGGAGGGACGGACGGACGGATGAACTAATGAATGGACATAAACTTACATTTTAATATGAGTTGCATGCATGATTACTGTACTATAAATGTAAAGGAAGGTACTGTATTGAGAAAATAGAGGGAGACAAGCAAGTCCTTGGGGTTTCACCAATTTCCAGTGCTGTCTTTGCAAAGGTTTGAAATATGCTCATTCCATACTATGAATTGGCAAGGGAAATTCCAGTTGAAGGAAGGAAATATGTAATATTCTTTTCCTTTTTGTAAATTGTGGATACCTGTCTTTTCAGACAGTGCTCTTGACATAATGTATGGAAACAATACATATATATATTAATGTTTTCCTAGAAGATTTTTTTTCATATTAATTAATCAGAATGGACACTTTTAAGAAATTATTTTGTCCATTATAGCCTATACATAACAATATTAGTCAAAGGAAAGATTTGTTCAAGTTTCACAGAAAAACAAAATGGAAAAATAATGGGCAGCAAGAAATGTTTTGTTTGAATGTTTTTTGACACCAAATGGATGAATATCACCTACAGGCAATAACTGTGAAGAGGGAAAAATGACTGGTAAAGTTTTGGGCAATTGTACTATTTAGTTTGTTAGAGCTAGTTTATTTGGGGCAAAATTGAGCCACACCACAGGAATTGAAAAAGAAAAAATTACGTCCAAATATGCATAAATAATATTCACCAAACATATTTCCACATCATTTCAACTGGCAAAATCATGTTTTGAATAAATTTCCTTCTGTAACTTTTTAGTGAGATGTCCATCATGCAACATATATCACCCACCAGAACTTGGTTCAATTCAAAGTGTATACACATGTTCAGTAATATATGGATAATGACTACTGCTTGAACTTCCATCAGATTTACACACTCATAAACAGTGAATTCAGAGGGAAAGTTAAAGCCTCTGCATGCGCATAAGTTATCTGGGTGTTTTCTTCTGTGTTTTCAATGTTTCCCAGACACAAATCTAGACTTTCATTCTCTTGGCCCTACAAAGAGCCTTCTCCCTTATTATACCTTGCCTTGGTCTAACTCAGTTTATTGGTTGAGGAAACTGCATAGATTATCGCATCTGACATACTGTAACCTTACTGATATTTGGCTATGAGATAACATGATGTACTGTACATTATGTACCGTAGTACCTCTTTTAGTGCTTTAATAATAGAAAATGGAGTGATTACAAAATGGAGGTCCACATGTGGCAACATTCTTGGAGTGGATTCCCTGATTTGTAGTAGCAATCTTACTTCCACTGAGCTACCATTCTGTATTTGAGAACAACACAGCAACACATTGGGTTTAAAGACAAAATATTTCAAAGTCCAGGGAAGGGTTCTCAAAGTGGATTCACCGATTTGTGGATGCCATCTTGCTTCCACACCCACAGCTATTTGAGAATGACACACAACACATTTGGGATTAAAGACAATATATTTCAAAGTTCAGTGGAGGAATCAGATTGGAGTGGATTCACAGATTCATGGATCCAATCTTGCTTCCACATGACAGACTTTCCAACATGAGAGGAATTTTGGGTGTGTGAACACTGGGAGAGGAGGTCTACAAGGAAGGGGTTTCCCCTCCCCTTTGAAAAATTTTTGAGATAGTCAATGCAATAAGATGCTACAGAAAATGGTGCAATACAGTATTTTTTAATCTTTGAAGGGTAAATTTCTTTCCACAAATTTTAATTTTTGTCTGACACTTTTTCTATTGACATGTATATTTAAGTGAAAGAACCTTATCCTACTTCATTCTATCTACCTTTCAAATGTGCTAGTTAATCATCCCATAATAATGCAATTGGTATTACTGTTGACTGGACAATGTACGAAATAACATAACAGGTTAAAGGGCAAAAGAGGGCCAAGGCCCCATATTAGATGCACTGATGTGTGGAAGAGATCTGTGAAAGATGCCATGAAATGTCTTACCCTCTGAAGTGGATTTAAGTCCAATTCAGACGGTACACAGGATGATGATGATTACTTCAAATAACCAACAATTTGTTGCCAACTGCTAAGTTTAGAATCTGTCAAAATGTCACCCTGAAAACTTGACAGCCTACAGTTTGAAGAAGATATGAATTGTGTGTTGTCATTTGGCTGTATTCACCTAACAGTATTGCAAATTTAGCCTCAAAAATTCTTTGCTGTGATGATTGTTGTATCTGAGATCTTGAGTTTGGCCTCTTTGAGTAGGCAAGTTCAGTTGAGGCTGTTATGCATGTGCTAAATAGTGAACAGCGTGTGAGCGTGTGAGAAGCATGAAATGGGTGTGTATTGGAAAATCTGATACACGATGAACTATTTGAGAACAACACACAACACATTACAGACAAAGTATTTTTAAGTCCAGTGTCCAGGAATCTTGGAGTGGATTCACAGATTTGAGGGTGTGATCTTGCTTCCACACCCTGGGATATTTGAGAACAACACACAACACATTGGCTTTAAAGACAATACATTTCAAAGTCCAGGGAAGGAATCTCTGTGTGGATTTGCAGATTCCTGGATGTGATCTAGGCCTCAAACTGGGCTGCATGTTCCATTACATGGCCTAGGCACATTACACTACACTCAAAGAAGTGTACTGTAATATGCCTTAGCCATCATGTAACGAAACACACATTCCAGTGCGACTGTTCGAGGGCTAGCCTAGATGCGATCTTGCCTCCACACCCTGAGCTATTTGAGAACGAAATGGTGAGATCGAATCCGCGAATTCGGATACTATAAAGAGATAAACAGTGGACCTGTTTTCTATAATTGTACCTAAACAATGCGTATAGAAGCCTAATCCTTCTTTTATTTGCACGTGCAAACAAATGACCGAAAAGGGTGACACTCGTTCGCGAAACTAGTTCCAATGAATTTCGTGTAATACAATAACTGAGGGTCTGTCAGCAAGACTTTTTCATCAAAATAATAAAATGTATGGACGATGGGATAATTCATTACACAAATTTCCGTACCAAGACTATTTTATCAAACGGCGTGTCATAATAAATTAACACCCTACTCTTTAATCCAGGGGAAACAAGCTTCTAACAGAAGACGGCGAACACAGGTCCATCAAATTGAAGGCGGTCGTACACCACTAAATTACTGCCACCACTAGTACACATTGCAGCGCGCGAACCGCTAATTATTGCCCCTTGACTAAGACACTAAATCAGGTCAGTTCTCCGCCCCTAGTTCCTTATTTAAGTTCTCAACCTGGAAATGCCATCCCTCTGGTGAAAGCTCACATAAATAGGGCTCTCATGAAACATTCAAATTTTTATGTAATGAACATTGATATTTAGAGCTAAAATTGAAGGGCTTGAAAGCCTTGAATAATTGGTGCGCGTTTCCAGTCGGCCTGATCACTACTCAAAGACGGCCCTTCCAAGAACGGAGACATAATAAAAATATGACACTAAAACTGATCAAATTGCCTCTGATTTTTCACAGTTTGTATTTCAACTCATTTCCTACAACAATCAAATGAAAAGATGATTATACTTAGTACGTAATACAGCTAGAAATGAGCTCATCAAAATTTTCCTCTGAGCAAAAGCTTGAATTAGTGGTCCGCTACCTTCAGAGGCCCACTTACCTTTTCAAATTAATGTGTACACCACTGAATTAATACTAATAGAGGATTTATTGAGGGTGGGGTATGCTACCTTAAGAATCGTATAATAATGGTAGGATAACATTAATTTCTATAAATTCCTCAAACAAATATTGACTGCTATTTGGTCTCTAAAATTTTATGAGCCTGCAGGGTACAGTGGGTACCATGTTGTTGGAGGGATGTGCTCAACCTGTGATGTGGATGTTGTAGAAAATGCATTCAAATACTCATCAGGCGCTTAACTAATGACTGGGGTTGTATAGAGTCTGGGGGTCTGAGCCTGTAGATGTTTGTTAGGCCCCCCAAAAAATTGTTTGGGTCCTAAAAATGCCAGTGAGAACTAAGAAAAAATAAATGTGTAAAAAACACATTTTGCTGACGTATGAAATCAACAAGTAATTTTTAAACATAATTCAGTTAAAACGATGAAAAATATAGCAGCAGCAGGACACCTAGCCATTCGAAATTTTATCAAAGAGAAGAGGACTGGGGACTGAGGCCCGTAGCCTGGAATTCTGTTAAAGGGGGCACCAGCACCGCACAGGTCGCACCAAAGACGGGTTATGTTTGCAGTCGTAGTACCACCATGTGATATAACCAGTTTGCGGGAACCACACGGGATGATATCTCAAGCCTACCACATGCAGGTACAACTTCGATTGTGAAAATTGCAGGCAAAGCGCTCCGACATATTGCAGGAAATTTATTTGCCATGGTGAAACCTGCTTGGAGACTCAACAAGGGGTGTTGAAAGGCTATGCCCGAACCGAGCGACAAGCTCCCGTTCAGGCGTGGTTCTAGGGACATAATTTTGGGGGACTATGTTGCCATTAACCCTGGTTAAAGAGAAGGCTCGTAGCCATGAATTCCGACATAGGGAACACCGGTACCGCAAAGTTGGGCACCGAAAAGACTATGTTTGTAGCAAGTGATGCCACCAGATATTGACAGTTTGCGGGAACAACTGGGACGATATCTCAAGCCCTACACGGACAGTTTAAAGAAATCGGACCTACGCGTGAACGTGCGCGCGAAAAGTTCCCATTACCTGAACTGCACAGGAAGCGCGCCGAAATTTGGGGTATATTTCATTATCCAAAGGAAAAACTGCATGCAGGCTCAACCGGGGTTGTTGCTTGGATTTGCCGACATATGGGGGCAAAGCTTAATGCCTGGGGGTCAGCTACTCTAAGACCAGACAGATGCAATGGGTTGCCGAAAGGATACCGAAATCGAAATATAAGCCGCGCAAAGAGCGCTAAAACAATTGGGGTTATATCGAAAAAGATTTCATATTTTTTGTTTTCATTTAGAAAAGTTGATTATATTTGGATTTTTATTGAAGAATCTACTCAAGAGTAAACTAAGAAATTTGATGGGGTGACTGCATGGCCGTCGTCAGGATTACGTTCTTTATCTCACCCATTAAGGCTCCCGACGAAACTGAAAAATCTTTTTTCTTACAAAATATGTTTGCCACGATGGTGAAGCTGAAGGAAGAATCTTCCAAAAGACAGGAAAAAGAGGTTAGAACTTCACAACGATGCATTATCGAGATTCTCTAGAATCATGACTTGTACGCGAGAGCAATATTTTTGGAACCTTCAACGCTGAATAAATCCAATATATTTGAAATGACGGGCGTTACCGCTAGATAAAACAGATGAAAGCGAGCAGCGCGCGAAAATTTCTTGAAGTTATAGAAAGACTTGTTACGGAACTTACTGCCTA
>WURT03081749.1:0-13035 GCA_009936505.3 Holothuria glaberrima | reverse complement strand
ATGATGATGATGATGATGATGATGATGATGATGATGATGATGATGATGATGATGGCGATGGCGATGGCGATGGCGATTGCGATGGCGATGGCGATGGCGATGGCGATGGCGATGGTGATCATGGGCGTGGATCATGGAGGGACGGGGGGACGCGTCCCACTCACCTTTTTTGGAAGAGGAACATCGCCAAAAAGTCCCCCACACTTTTTCCAAAATGTTGAAAACTAAAACTGCAGAGGTGGCGCCAGGATTTGCCCGACAGTGCGGCTGGGTTCCCCGACATGTGGGCTGGGCCGGCTGGGCCCTAATTTCCGGTGACTTTTTTTTTCTTTTGCTTTTTTGCGCTTCAGTTCTTGGAGACCGAGGCTTGTGCTATCCGGATTTTTGGGTTTTTTTTTTTCTTGCTTTTTTGCTTTACTTAAGGACAGCGATCACAAATGGTGAAAAGTCCTCCCCCCCCCCCCCCACTTTTGGAAATGGATCCACGCCCATGTTGGTGATGGTGATGGTTATGTTATCGTTATCGTTATCGCTATCATGATCATGATGATAATGACGACGACGACGACAACAAATTTATTTTCAGTTTCGTTTTCTCCATAGAATTTTAAGCACAAAAAAGCTTGATACGATAACCTTTTCTGTAGTTTTTGTAATATCGAAGTGGAAGCTTCAGAACATTTATTTTGGACTTGTTTCTTTATATCTTCGTTTTTCTTACTTGCAGCCGGAAGGTCGGGGTTCGAATCCTGGCCGGGTCATACCAACGACTTTACAAATGAAACCTACTGCCATTGTGCTTGGTGCTCAGCACAACTAACAGCCGGAGTAGAGAAAACAAGCCAGTGAGCCACAACTTGAAAAAGGCCGTGGCCGGCCCGACTTGAACCATTTGGTTAGAAACTGAGCCGTAAAACCTCATCTAACTAACTAGCTAACTTAGATGCTGAGCAATATTCATTTATGAGACAATTTATATTTTCTAAAAGTGACTTCTTTTTCGGGTATAATTTATTCAGCGATCATCCTATGATTTTTATCCTGCTTAGTAAATACTATCTCTTTAGATGCCGATTACAAAATTGTAAGCCTAATGTCTTTCAATTTTACAACAACTGAATTAAAGTTTATTTTGAAAGTGGAGGATTACATTTGTTCAAAAAATACATTTCTTAAACGTGTGGACAAATAGGCCTATACCATGCATACAATTGTAAACGTTTCTCTTACGGTTTTACTTTAGAACATTAATTTTTATAAGTTATCAGTTTTATAACCAGCCTACAAGAAGGTTTACTATATTGATGTACGCGTTGTCACGTTTGCAAATTTTACTGAAAAAAAGACGATGGAAAAAGATGCAGGGACGCCGACATTCATTCAGTTCAATTAAATCCATTTATTATATTCCTCGAGACAAATATTTTCCAACTGTAACTTAATTAGCCGCGTCCTAACTTCGACGCCATGTAGAAATGATTTGGAAATGTAATGTGATATGTTAGCTATAACGTCCTACTTTCTATTTCGTATGGATATGATGTGGACAAGCAGGCCCGTAACCAGACTTGGATCAGAGCAGGAGGAAACCAAGCTCAGGGGCGATAAGTTTTGATTACACGGAGAAGCATAACTTTTTCACCAAGTCATTGAAACCTACAAACACACAGGGTCAGTGGCGTACCCAGGATTTCTCTCAAGGAGGGGGGATGAAGTATGTTGGCCTGGGGGTCTAAGGGAAGGGGACCCCCTCCCCCTATTAAAATTTTGGAAAAATGGGGTGTCCTTGCATGCCATTTGGTGCCGCATATGCTACCTTTTCGGAAGTAAAATTTGTGTTACAAAATTTACGTATTTTTAGGAACTAAAAGAATACAAAAAATTGGTATCCTTGAGGGGGTGGCATGGCTAAAGCCCCCGATCCCCCTGTGTATGCCACTAGCTAAAATATATACTTTGAGAGCTATATACCGTGACATCTGAGTATGGGGGAGTAATTCGATAAACTGATCTTTTGCAGGTTCCATAATATCTGAGAGCGCTCATACCATGAGCTTAATTTTCACATACCCACTAGCACGGCCACACACCACATTATTGAGCCTATGAAACAATCATAATCAATTAGCTACGAACTACGATATGTATACTACCTCTAAATACGATAGTATAGAATATATACCCCTAACAGGCAGTCATTGTGTCATGGAAAGGGGCGGGAGAAGTGATTTTGGGATACTATTTTTCAGCTGTGATTATGTGATCTGAGACCTAAATAAGCTGCTGTCAGGTTCTTGTGGTCATGAAAATTCACAGTTCGGTCTTTGAGGGAGATATTTGGCCAGTAGTCACAAAAGGAATAACATCGAGGAATATTCTCATTCAAGATTTGCAAGAAATTACCTTCTATGAAATGTATAGATCTAAGCTTCCCACGATCGGTGGTTCATACGTCATCAACTGCAAATTGTCAGGGGATAAGTCAGTCTCTTCTATATTCCACTTAAAATTACAATATTTCACAGTGCCCTCGAGCCTTCACTTGTGGGAACAGTGAGCCCAACCTAAAGGCCTGTCTACACGAGCAACATTTGCAAAACATTCCCAAAACACTTCCAAAACATCACTGGCAACAAATCCAAAAACAAGCTTGTTTTCGGTTTGTTGTACAGTGTGGACAGGGTATACAGCATGTTTTGAAAATGTTTTGAAAATGTTGCAGAAGAAATGCCCTGTCAATTCTTTTCAAAACATTTTCAGAATGTTTTCAAATTGTTGATACCCTGTCTACACTGTGCAACAAACCGAAAACAAGCGTGTTTTGGGTTTGATGCAAGTGAAGTGTTTTGAGAATGTTTTACAAATGTTGCTCGTGTATACAGGCCTTAACGAAAACAAAAAGTGAGGTGACAGCTTCAGATTCATCGTTCCGACGTGACAATATATGCACTGTGTATGTTTCCTGTTATCTTTGTGGTCTGTGAAACAAAACTATGGGATGCACGAAACTCAAACGTTGTGAAAACTCCTCAAGTGTTGACAGTGTTGGCCTGTGCGGCCACGTCACGTCCCGCTGTTCTGATCCACTACGCCGAAACCAGTGGGGATTGGGAATCTCACATGGGCAACTTTTGTCACTTTTTGTGTTGAGGAAAATAACAAAATCTGACAGTTGCACAGGGGCCTGACTATCATGCCCGCAGAGCAGGGGGCTGTCCCCCAGATGCCCCCCTTGGTTACGGGCATGTGGACAAATCTTTTAAAGTGTAGGATGTTTTGCCGATTCCAAATTTTTTGAAACAACATTCAGATTTTACACTCACACAAATTGACGAATCACAAACTGGTTTCGACTTTTCGAGACAGTACGGTTTGTGTATTCTGTTTGTTTGCTTGTTTGTTGATTCACTTCATTTGTGAGGGAGTACCGAACTGAAAAGCCTCTAGACAACTTGAAACATCCATCTTCAAAGGGACAACTAAGGTTAGGGCTAGGTAAGGAAAAGAAGTTGGACGGCAAAGTAGAACTTTAATCATGATCACACGTACTCATGTGATGAAAAATGTATGTATAGTCGGTCCACCGTGCATCTTCAATATTATGATTCATCATTTTCTACGCATGCGTACAGTTTACGTAATAAGTTGTTTGCATACGTTTTAACGTTTACGGTACAGTGAACAGTATAGTAAGCAATAGTCTAAGAATTGGTAATAACCTACTAGGACAGGGGAACTATATACATGTTAACGTGGTTAGGCGGAGACTTGTCGGCTAGCTGCTATATACAGTACGAGCCTAGTACGAGTACGATACGAAGCATACAGGTCGGAAAGACAGTATGCCTTACAACGCGACGGTCAACTACCACGGGATTCCCCTAAATGGTTTTTCCCGCCTTTGTAACTCTGTGTCCGGATTTGCTAGACTATATTTTTGCACGTGGTTACGATTTTATCATTTATGTGCAAATTCGAAATTTAAACGTGGCATGGCAGAAGCCAGAAATCTGGCCTACGGCCACCGGTAGCCTAACTGTTAGGCGTTTCAACAGTCTTTGACCTCATAGGCTACTGAGTAGGCCAAATTGTTAGAAATCACGCATAGCCAACATATTGTTAGCCAAGGTCTGGGGTAGTTTCAGTGAACTGGATGCTTACTCCTATTTCGCAGATTTATTAATTTCTTATTAATGTGAAGTTAAGATTAATGAATTGGATTATGATATTCAAAGGTGAAATAGCCTAGGCCTAGGCCTACTTCAATTTCAAAGGCCACATTAGGCCTTACTGTGCCAAGTCTATCACCAGTTTATCATTATGAAAGTTATTGAGACTTTTCTGTCACTGCCTAGCACACCAATTAGGACTTTGGATTTTTCAATTGAAAAGGACGAAAAATTTGAAAAGTTTTGGAAGTCATTGGATATATGGATACTGAAGTCACACGTGCTGGATAGACGGATTTTATCAAGCATTTTGATGGGAAAGAGAACTTTCAAACGTAAACTTTTAAAAGAAAATTGGCCGTGTATAAATTGTTTTATCCATGAGTGTGTCATAAAATCAGAGACAGAAAATTTACATGAAAGGACAACAACTGAAGAATCAGAAGGAAATATAACAGTCATTGTAAGGAAGATCCTGCCAAGGCAGAGTGACCGTATGCAACCATATCAGGAAATTGTAGTAAAAGGTACAGTATAAACTATATGATGTGCATAACGTAGACCTACATGCTTTAGCAGGAACTTCAGGAAGACTAACCATATTCACTTTTTGTAAATGATGGTGCATTCTGCAAATTTTTAACACTTAGGCCTAGGCCTAGTGGTGATTACTTTAGTTGTGGATAAAAATAAAAGAAAACCTGAATGTGCTGCAGGCTGGGCCTAGGCTAGAAGGCAAGGCAGGCCTTGCTCTATTTTTTGGCAGTGTAATTACTGTACTGGATCTGATTAAAAAGCTATACCCATTTGAGTCCTCTCCATGGGTTGAATATGTCAGCAATCTGAGAAGCCCTGTTAGGGGCAATGTTGGTTAGGCCTAGTATTTTTACGGAAGTTTAAACACATGCCATGGAGGAACATTTGTTTTTCTTTTTTCTTCCCTTTTTTTAACATGAAAATATGTCAAAAAAATGTGGTAAATTTGACTGGCTTTGATTACAATACTTGTTTTTTGTAGCCCTGGTCCTATCAACTTTTGAAATTTTACCACAAAAGTTTTCACAGTACTCAAATTTTTGGAATGATCTTTTCATGCATCCACCTTTAAGGAACATTTGCATGCCAGTTTCATTATCTCCCAAAAATAAAATGATGCGCAAGAACACAGCACAGCTTTACTCTAGAAGTAGAACATAATCGTACAGTACGTAGGCTACAGCATACAGTATATATACAATGGGTATAATTAAGTTTTTGCACACATAGATCACTGATGATAATGTATTTTTGCTTCATTTCTGTTCATATCCATAATAATTAATATCCATTCCAGATTTTTCCAGTTTAGAGATATGTTTCATAAGACTGTCATCTGCTTCTGGACATACACATTTGCCTGATGATGTCACCCAAATTTGGGCATACAAAGTTTCCTGCAATGTTGAGAAACAAGTGTAAGTATCTATAGACAAAATATAGCACTGTATTAATCAATACTGCTTTACTTTTCAAGATAAACAATGAAGGTACAAAAATAAAGCATTTTAAGAAAAAATGGCTCAGGATATTTTAAGCAATGATTATGAAATGAATTAAATTACAAAAGTTAAATTGATAAACAGATGAACTTCTGTAAGTATGGTTTAATTGTCTTGAATACTCTCATTTATGTGCTCATGAATATTCAGTGGAGGAAATAATTTTGTACTTGTATAGTATAAATTGATTTACATGCATCTTACAGTAGCACTATAGCTATCATTCATTCATCTGACCTTCCTTGGAAAAATAAGGCAGCTTAGCTCTACATTTTGGATAAGAAACCTCTTATTGCCCATCATACCTGAACAGTATGTTCATCTGGTCATTTTAGGTCACCATAGGTCAAGTTACAGTACTATAAGTAACATCGATAGCTTTAACTGAAAATGTGCTATGATTTTCTCTAGATCATTAATATGTGGTACATGTGCAGTATGTATATGTCATGATTGGGTTTTAGTTTTAAAAGTTAAACCCAATACTGTATTGCTTTTGTTCAGGTCATCTGAGGTCATGAGATGGTTTTAAAAGTGACTATATCTGCTTGTGTAACTTTATGATCTCATACTGCTGTACAGTGTGTGTTTAGAACCTTTGTTTTACTGCAAAACTGCTGTTCAAAGGTCAAAACAGATCATAAGGGAGATGTCTTAGTGTATTTTTAACTTTGTTCAACAAATAAAGGTACTGTAGTTACATGGTGCCTGTACAGTACTCATTTAAGTTTCAACCAAGTATTACTGTACTCTTTACTAAGAAGGAATGGCTTGCTTAATGTCAGTGAAATACTGTGAAAAGAATACGGAAATTAGGACTGTCCAAGGGCAACCACTTTCACGCTTGACATTGTTGTAAATTTCGTTTTGTTTTTGATCTATACAGGCTTACTGTGTCAGTGTCAAACTTGTATAATGAAGAACACCCTGTGTCATGTTTACCTGAACTCACCCCTCCAACAAAGGAGTGGCTTTCCGACACTTTACTACCAAAACTGGTGAAATGGATGGGAGAAGTGGACCCATTGATGCCAATAGTTGTCAAGGATTCTTTAATATCTATGGAACGATACAGCATAATTCACGGAAGTTTAAAAGTCAAATATGCTGAAAAAATAATTGGGGTATGTGCAATATTCTGTGTTCCTATCTACAGAATAGGAACAAAGTGTTAGTTTCAATCTGTAGTCTTGAATGCCCCATTACAGGGGGAGGGGAGGGTGGGGTGGGGATGTAGGAAGGGTAAGTAATCTGTAGATACCTTGTTTATATAATACTTGTTGGAAGCTTTACTTGCCCATGTTTGTTCATAGGGCTTTGAGATTTGCAGGATGGCAGCAAAGCATTCTGAGGTTTTGATATCTGTTTTCTCCATCCTTCCCCAGTAGTAGCCCATATATCTCTGCTCAAAAAATGGAACCTTTGCTTAGTTTTACCAAAAGTGTGCAGACAGGTCACTAACTTACCATTCAGAAACAATGAGCTAGCTGATTTTAACCTTCAAGAACACACTTTTGTTGTAATAGGATGTTGAACATTGCACATTTTGTAGAAACCTAGTACCCTGCATGTGGTCCAGGCCTGGTCTGAAAAGTAGCATTCATCTATACCAGTTGAAGAAACTAAAAGTGACATCCTCTCACCTCGATTAAAACCATCATACAAGGATTTGTTGATTTAGGAATGGCTTTGCGTTACTCATCTGACACATTTCTCAGTTAATGAATTGCCTATGCAAGATGCCACATACCTGTACGTCCTTGGTTTATAGTACTGGTGAAGGGGGAATCCCACTGGATTGAAAGTTTTTTAGATCAAAAGTTCACTAGACCAAAACTGTATTTGGTTTGTGCCAGTGTTTACGGAAGAGTGCAGGATAGTGGGATTCCAGCAAAAATTCCAATTCACCCTGAAAAAAGAAGGGAAATTCCTGCAAAGTGTTGTAAACAAAGAAGATGTATGAAAAATTTCAAGTAGCACTTGTAATTCCCCTGTGTATTTTGAAAATACCCCCAATTATTAGGCAGGGTGGGAAAATGCCCCTACATTTTTGGTGCTAGTGTACACACTGGTTAGTGCTCAAGGGTTAGGATCAGGATTAGATTAAGATTAGGATTAGGATGAGGACTATAGCATAGCCGAGGAATTTAGGTTTTGGTTACCATTTTGATCAGGGTTAGGATTAAGCAGGGAGTTGCCTATCAAATACAGTAGCAATTCCCTGGATTATGGGTAATGTTAATATCTTTAGTACACCTTTTATCAAGTAAACCCTGCTCCCAGTGATATTTAATACCATATGTACAGTACTGTATGTACCATATTACTGTACTTGAGATGGGGAAATACTGTACCGTAGC
The DNA here is from genome assembly GCA_009936505.3 of Holothuria glaberrima. Taxonomy (NCBI): domain Eukaryota; kingdom Metazoa; phylum Echinodermata; class Holothuroidea; order Aspidochirotida; family Holothuriidae; genus Holothuria; species Holothuria glaberrima. The sequence goes on along the minus strand of WURT03081749.1, from coordinate 4,968 downwards.
TATGGTGACAAGTCGAACCACTACTTGAGGAATCTGACTGTACTTTGAATGCCAGATTCAATCCCCACAATGATGTTATAACTGATAAAGGCACATGTAGTGTAGAATAAAAGCTTTATGTAAAGTGTGGAATATGGATTACCAAACTTTCAATGATGTCTGATACTGTATATAGGCCTACACCAGTGGCCATGGGCCTACACTTCAGGCTCTTCAGTGGCTGATGTGCCACATTGCTAATGGTGGAGAATTTATGCAATGGATATAGAGAAATAGACCTAGGGTGCCAACATCATAACACTTCTGTACTATTTAAAACAGGTCTGTGAAAGATCCTTCATGCAGATGCCAAAAAAATGATTTTTGTGCATCTTTTGGACAGAAAGTTCTGAAAGTTTCAATGAATGGTGAATCTGAAGAAAATGATGTTGCAACTCCTAGAATTTTTATACCCTAAGGTAATGGGGGAGGGAGGGGGGGGGACTTTCACAAATTCTCTGTGAAGTACAAATTATGGCCAAGTAAGGATCAAGTTGAGACTTAGGGTGAAAAATTGTCATTTCCCCTATTCATCTTGGTTAATTAAAAACATCATGACAGGCCAGGAGCCATGACTATGAAGTAGATGTGGGTAAACCCTTTGTAGCATTCTACTTGTGCCTCTCTAGAGGTGGTTTATATAATGATTGTCAGTAAAATACTGTACTTTCATGTATGCAAGGTATGAATAGTTCATTGATATGCGTCTCGCAAAGCTACAATATAAAGTGCTTCATTGCATCACAATATAGTTGTCTTCAGTGTCAGAGTTGTAACAAAGTCACTCTATTCTCAGCCAGTCAAGTCATCTACAGCTATATTTAAGGGACTTTAGTCAAGTCATCGAATCGAGTCTCTGTGTTATTTCAATACTAGGGGAAAATTCCCCAGAATTTTTCAAATCAGGTAGTGTTGGAAGGTTCTGACTTGAGTTACAACTTGTTTACAACTCTATTCAGTGTATGTATTTGAAATGCTAAAGATCCTCAAAAACTTGACCTGAGTAGCACCATAAACATTGCAGCATTGGTTTCACAAAGATGGTGTAATTAAAGTACCGGTTGAAAAAGTTCCTAGAACTGACTGGAAGCCTGCAAGTTGAATAGACATCCTGCAATGGTATTGTTTAAAATTGAATTGATGAGGTGGGACTTAATACATTGCACTTTGCACCTATACATTGTGAACTTATTGTGAACTTACAGTAGTGTTGTGTCATATTAACATGTTTTCAAAAATTACATGTATAAATCCAATTGCAACTGCGAACAAAGTATAACTGAACTCTTTTGATTGGTCTCTACTGCAACGTGTAGATTCAATCTGAATATTCATTAATTGCACCAGCAAAGAGGCCAACCAGAGGAGCTTAAAAGTTCTTAAACCACTCCTTTTATTTTTAAGCTGCACTGTAGGAACACAAAGTGTCTGGTCTTGCCACGTCATGTTGTTGTGACAATTCGTCAAAGCAAACACTTGAACTGCGGTTATTAAACAATAGTTTAGCCTGTCTAGTCTAGTCTGGGCGCACTTTTAAAGGTTTTCATAAAGAATAAACCTATGTAGGGCTTTCTTATTAATCATTTAAAGGAGACAAAGGGGAATTGTGAATGTTTGCCTCTTTCAAAATTTTGCAATATTTGCAGTACTGTATGTACACATGGTATTAATGCCAAAGTCAAGAATGGGACTACACATGACAGATCCATGATGTAGAGGTCTGACGGTCAAGAGGGTGGTCATGTTTGGTCTAAGTTGTTTCTTTGGGGAGCAGAACTGCTTGAGTAGGCATTTGGTTTCTGCTCATTGGCAGAGAGTAGAAGAGACTTCGGAAAAAGGGCAAAGGTATAAATGCCATTGTCAGGAGACATCACATGGCCCTCATTAACATAAATCTTCATGGCCTTGTTCCTTTTAATTGTATATCAAAGTTTTTTTGACTTTTTTCCAGTTGCAAAAGTTGCTTTGAAATCATAAAATAGGTGCAAACCAAAAACACTACTTCTTCTTGTTCACAGTAACTGATCAGAGAGTCACGGTCATTATTCCTTTTAGTTTCAGGAAGTCTTCCTAAAATTTAGCTGTTGAGGAATTATATACTGCAGTCTGCTAGCTAGAAACCTGTGTTGCAAGTAGGTTCTTTGTGAACTAAGGAAAGTGTTTGGAAAACCTTGGAGCTGCTACATCACACTGTACATGTACCAATACCATGGTTTGCAAGTCAAAAGTTCAGGAAGTTTATCGCCTCATACAATTGTTCCATTGTGTTCTTGTCAGGTGAGGGAAAGACAAGTTAAACTTGTGACACAAAGGTAATCCCCAAAGTGACTGAGTTATGAACACAGGTTTCATTATTTTCAGTTCTTGGCTAGCTACAGTAGTGTATACTTCCTCTTGGCTTCAAAGGTTGGAAGTCCTTGCAAAGAGATAGTGAGGAATGTACAGTAATTTATATTGAGTTGTGTTAAGAAAAGGAAGGTTGAGATTGGGTGGCCTCTAGAAACCTTGCTGCAGTATCTTGTATAACTCCTCTCCCTCCCTCTACCCCCTCCCTGCCTCTGGAAGATTTCCCCCAGCAATTTCCCAATGACAATATTTTGTTGGGTGGATTGTATGAGAGTAGTTGCCATAGGTGGGAATTGTCCAAGGAGAAATTGCCCATGGGGAATTGTTGAGGGGGAGAAGCTGGTGGGAATCACCAGGAGGAGGAAAGGGGATAGGGGTAGCTCTCAGGTCACTGATCAAAGCATTATCATGATGGTAGAAAGGATGTGGGTTTAGTAGCAATTTTAAGGGTGAAATATGGAACCAACTATCTTCCACATACTGTAGTCAAAAAGGTATGTTTAGGGTAATTTTAGTGATAAATACTTTTCTTAATCCACTGCATTTATTATGGGTGGGGAGGGAGGGAGGGGGAAAGTAGGATGTGTTAGTGAAAAAAGGTAAGCAGAAGTTATGCTGAGAAAGGTTAGCAGGATCCCAATAATAAACTACTGTACTTTTATATTTAGGTTGGAAGAGCAAATACAGGACTAAAGACCTGTGTGACTTGAGACAGTGGTAAGATTTGAGGAAAGTATAGGGGTGACATGAGGTCAAAGGTTGGTGGGTTTTCATGATGTAGTTTTTTTTTTTACTTTGGTGTTCAAATATCAACATATCAGGCATTGAATTTTGAGGCCTACTGTACGAGTGGGATTGTGCACCATCACTCGCCTGAAATCACTGTGAGAGGTGCCATTTTTTTTTGCACACCAAGAAAGAATGGGAACTCGGGTAAATCAAGTTGAATGAAACAGCACACCTACCACACTCCTTAATTTAATGAGGAGTGTGATTTTTAGCACTCCTGGAAAATCTAAAACTCAAGGCCTGACATATATTTGTCTTATACCCAATTTTATGCAGATGTGGACGGAGTCAACTGATCCCCAAAAGTTTGTTTATGAAGACATCTCTATTGCGGCCTATTTAATTGTTTTATGGGAGGAGGAGAGAGCAAGACTAGGTTTAAGTAGCAAACAATCCTTTGTTGATCTTGGTTGTGGAAATGGACTCTTGGTGCATATTTTAAATTCAGAAGGGGTAAGTTTTACTTTAAGCAAACTTTTGTGTAGTGTTTATTCCATGCATTTTCTTTGTAAAGCGCATTAAACCTAGGGATTTTGCTTTATATATAAGCACCGGTGTAATATTAATAATGGGCTTTGATTTTAGAATTTATATTGCATGAAATATGAAGGAATGAAGAATCTATACATACTCCAAGGGAAGGAAATGTGATGAATTGAAATAACATACTGTACTGTACAAAAACTAACAGAAATTATTTAAATTAGAGCCTATCTGGCATCATAGTCAAACGGATAGAAAAATTGAGCCTTTCATAAGTTTAATGTAGACATCATTCAAGTCACAGATAGATATAATTTGGATAGTATGGTAACTATGGTGATATGTTTCCAGTAACACTTTCTTGCACTCATTCTTTTCATTCAAAGACGTATTAAAAGGTGAACAAATCTGGCCTCAGACAGGAAAAATTCTCTGTACTTGTGTAATACTTATAACCTCTCCCATGATACTCCTGCAGTTTAAAAAGAATACACCTGCTCAGTGCACTTTCTGGACAAAGCTATAATGACCCACACAGTTAACATTGCTCAAGGCAATATCCACACACTGCTATGTGTGAGCTAAGTCATCATTGACCAATCACATTGATGCTTTTGTTTGAATTGATGTCAATCAAAAAGCAGTATTCAGTTGTTAATAAAGATATAGGGATATTCCAAAATAAGTATTGGATTATGCAATGGCCTTTTTAAGCAAGGCATGCAGTAAACAGATGAAGAAAAAAGATGAAAATACCTTAAACAACACCAAAAAACATTTTTTGAAAATCTGTTGAACTTTGGACATTCTCTTGGTGAACTTGTAGCAAGTCCATTTATCCATCCTTTCTCCAAAGTTCATTTGCTTGGATTCATAAATCCTGGTGTTATAATTCAGGCCATAGATGATGTTGTGTGCTTCAACATACAAATTTATCAGTTAACTTAACAATGCTTTTTGATTCCTTGCCAAAGGCGGGCAGGGAATCTATGCGATGGTTGTACATGAAGTCGACATTAATGAGCCTAGGCCTAAGCTATATACAGGTACAGTTGGCAAAGGACCTAGCCTAGCCTGATATTAGGCTAGATGACAAAAGGCTACAAGAACAAGTTGCTAGGCCTTACCTACATTTATTGATTCCTTGCCGAAGGCAGAAGGAATCTATGCGATGGTGATGTCATGTGTGTGTGTGTGTTTGTGACACTTTGTTTGTAAACGCGCAATCTCAAGATAGGAATGACCGACACTTTTCATATTTGGTATATAGATTTGTCATGTCAAGAGGAAGAACCCTATTGTTTTTGGCAG
>WURT03081738.1:0-13035 GCA_009936505.3 Holothuria glaberrima | reverse complement strand
TTGATACCTCTCGACGCATGCGTGGTGAAGAATTGTCAATGTTGATGTGTCACCATATTCCGAAAGAAGAAGAAGAAGCCGGAAAAGAAGAGAGAAGAAGGGAAGGAAAGGGGAAGGAAGGGAGTGAAAGGGAAGACGAAGAATGAGAAGAAAAAAAAAACAAAAACAAAAAGAGAAAGAGAGAACGGGAGCGCGCGGTCCGTCTGTTATCGGCCATTTCGATTTTCGGCTCTTCATGTAATCGGCCCATTCAAGTTGAAGGCCCGTCGGCAAATTGATCATGCATGTGACGGCCGTATCAACGGGCGTCGGTATAATTGGTCGAGGGAACGATTCCGTCGCAAACTCGGGGGAAGAAAGGGAATCAAAGGCTTCTGTATAGGCACGCAATATCGGGTCATATGGCATTCTTGAAAAACCACTTCCTCACTTTTATCATCACCATGGGATCAGAAGAACCCGATTACCCATGGAAAGGGTATCCTTAGCCCGTTTTTAAACCCTAACCTTGACTTCAAACCATAGGCGTAGGAAGCCGAGTTGTGGGACGGAACTATGCTTCCTCCCCCTAGATCCAAGGACCAAAATCCCTTTTTGTTTCTTCTGTAAGAAATGCCAAAATTGCAGTAATTTACCTTAAAATTTGTCCAAAATGATGCACCAAATTGCATCTAAGGACCCTCAAATATCAAAAAATTTTCCAAAGGGAAAAGGGACACCCCTCCCCTAGGACGGCGATCCGAAACAAGGTTCAGTCGCCCAGTCTTGAACAGCTTCCACGCTTATGCTTCAAATACATTTTACAAATTCCTGAGGATCCGGTTTACCCACAAACATCCTAAGCAGAAAATAATGCGTGCCGCGCGTGCCTTCCCTTCACCGCAAACTAAGGCTTTCAACTTTTGAATTTCAAAATGTAACAGATACAGAACGAATCCTGGCGTTCAAAGAATATTTTGAACGCTAGTGCTGAGATTCTGAACACTTTTTCTCCATTTCTGCACGACGGACGCATATTTGAAAACTTACTGTATGTGAACGTCTGACGCGTCTAGTAGTGTTCAAATGCTGAACGCATAGTGTTCAAATTCTGAAAGTCAGGTTCAGCCCCTAAAGTATACTGGCATGACGGGAGGAATAGCCTAACACATTAAGCTAATTAGGAATCTTTGCATTGGATAATGTATAATGAACCATTATAAACCTACCCTGAGACTTATTTTTTACCCAGAGATATTCTAGAACCTCAGAGTTTCCGGGGCTTCGCCCCCTGGACCCCCACACATGGGCCCTAATGCGGGCCCCTGGACTCTAACTGCTTAAAAGTAAAGTGGCCTGACGAGAGGAATAGCATAATACATGAAAATTGCTGGGAATCTTTGCATTTGATTGTGCATTTTGAACCGAAATATATCCATCCTGAGACAATTTTTTATCAAGATATATGCTTAAACCTCAGAGCTTCCGGCGGTTTCGTCCCCTGGGCCCCCACCGGGGCATTGCCCCTGGACCTAACCAGGGGCCCTACGGCGTGCCCCTGGACCCCACCCACTAACCTCGCGCTTCGCGCTCGCATTACCAGATCTGTCGGCAAAACATAATCTCTACCCCCCCCCCCCAAAGATAACACCTTCACTACGCTACTGGGTGACTGTACAATTGACGTTTGTTGATTGGTGACTGAAGTTAATATTTCTGCAATTAGTATTTCGGTTCTAAAAATGTCTTTGCGACGTTTTATATATGTAAGAGACTCGCACTTTGCATAGCTCTGTTAGATGAAATATAATCATTCAGTCAAACCTTTTTGACTTTTTCGGCCCTCAAACTCAGCAGCACCTCTTCTCTATCTGACCATATTTTAGAATAATTGATCAAGAGCTTCCTCACATACAGGCCATGAACGAAGGATAAATCCAGAACTTTTGTGAGTTCATCCGTTTCGGAGTGCGGTTTTGTCGGCAAACTACTTAGTTTGGAATGCCAGATGTTTCTCCTATATCGGAAACCGACATCAAAACTAGACGGTTTGTACTTGCAGGCAAGTACTAATCGAAGCCACTGAAAATGGTATGAAACGAAACGAAAAAGTCCAATATTGTGCCACTTGATTCCAGGCCTCGATCGAGTATTAAAATATTAAGTGCGGTACAAAAATGAGCAAACGGCCTACCATGCTCACCTCTCCAAGCAAAAATTTTTTGCCGCCAACACAACTTTAACCATTGTGTCAGGAACGTACCTTTCACGCAGGCAACAGATGGCTGTGAAATGTTTCAACCTCAGATTCGGGCATTTGCACATGCGCAGCTTAGAGGGGCTCATTGAGTTGATATTAATTATTTTGTGACAAGTTTGAAAGAAATCATTGCATAACAATGTTTCTAATTAGCTGCATTGCTCATGTATCACCTCCTACAGCCTATAGTTACCGAAAATGTGTGAGAAACAGTAGTTTTTGTGGACAGGGATTGCATATGACTATTACGTAATGGTAAAAAGTGTCTGGTCACAAATTTGTAATGAATGATTTTAATCATTAATAACCCTATCATTACCATTCCAGTTGTGTGTCAGATGTGCAGAATCTCTTAGTTTGACCATGATTTACTATCAAAATGTGAGTAAATCTCAACAAGTGTGAAAAAATATGACTTTTGTGAACCAACTCAATAAGCCCTTTGAAGCTGAGACGTGCCAACGGACTTGTAGAGGTTGACAAGCGTGTTAAACAAGCAGGGATTTTCGGTGGTGTGGTAGTGGAGTAAGTGCTAGAGTTAGTCTGCGTAGCGGTGTTCAAATCTGGAACTATTTTATGAGTGATCAAACCAAGTTTATAAAAAATGTCAATAGAAATGCGTAACCACTTATCGTCCTTCGAAAAGAAGACTTCCTTCATGCCTCAAATGGGCTGATTATTCCACTGGAACACCGTCAAATTGGTGAAATCGGGAAAATGGTCGAAATTTCCACTTCACGCAAAAGTTAAAATGGCGGATGAAATGCTGTATAATGTCCACATTGATCATGTGTAAATAGAGAAGCATCACACTGAAGATATTCATACGCCGAGCCAGAAAAGAAGGCACGGGTTCCCTTGACAAACTGAGCAAATCCAATAATCGAAGCTGTATGATTTGATTAATGACCGTACTGTTGACAAACGTATGCTAAATGCAGAATTGTAGGCGGTTAGTCACAGATGGGGGAGGTGTATAGGGGGCCATGAACCCTATTGTCGAGGAAACTCAATTTTCCTCGTGGAGCCTTGATTGGAACGATAAACAACATAGTCCCCGACGACTACCAGTCGCAGCAACAAATTTCTTGATTTTGCCCTGAGTAGGGCATATTGCTCACAAAAGACTACCATTTTCATATTTTCTTCGACATACATTGACCCCAAAATTTTCGGGGTCAAAATTTCGTGTTTGCCATCCTTTCGGAACTCGGCCGCTGCGTCCGGAAGCTTGGCCTCCCCCTGGTGCCACCCCACCCGATTGAAGAGGCAAATTGTGGCGGAGAGTGCGATTTCCTGCAATCTAGAGCCCGTGGAAGGCAAACTTTTCTGACCTCAGCCCCAACCATGGCGGGGCTGATTTGGGTTACTCCTGTCGGATATGCAAAGTGCCAACTTTCCTCTGAACAGCTTGAATAACTTCTTTGTATGAAACCTTCGTACTATTGCCTCTGTTTGCAATACATAGCTAGCTTCGTGACCTCTAAAGTATGGATTTCACTCTTTCCAATTGATGTCCTCTTTCAAAGCCTGAGATCCCCTCTGAGGTCCTCGACCTCTTTTCAGCTTCTCCATTTGGCCCTCACCCTTAACAAGTTTGAGATCCACTGGACTAAGCTGTAATTAAATTTGCCTCTTTACAAAAGGGGGAATCTAATGAGGTGGGGAAATGGGTTCAAGTTATCAACCCAACTTGGTAGGCCAATGTAGAAATTTTAGTCAGTTTTTTTTACAAAATTGGGACGACTTTTGATTCAAAATTTGAGCAAATTTATATAAATGTCAGACAGAAATATACCAACATTTTAACTTTTTAGGGCCATTTCCTGCAATCTGGGAAGCATTTTTTTTCGAAAATTTCTTTCGTACGCTACGCGCCAGCCCATGGTGGCGTGTAGCGTACCTACATTAGACGGTACCCATCTTTTCAACATGCACAAGTCAGCCCCCCCCCCCAATCGATAATACCTTCAGACGGCACTGTTATTCACTCAATTTAAAATGCTAGATTGCGCAATAATGTGTGATGTCATTCTTGTACTACTCAATGAAATAACTTTCTTTGCTTTTCTTTGTCTTTTCGAAAGCCATTGCACCTTGTCCTAAAGTATGATCACTGCCATACTGTTATGGGGTGACTTGACTATACAAGCCTTCACCATACAACATGCTATGCAAGAAAACAGTAAACGTTTCAAGGTTATATAAACCGGGATTTCAATTACAGAAGGGAACAAAAGCAGGTAATGTGAGTTGTACAAGAAGGGCATCACAGATTATTGCACAATTGACTATTTCAAATTAAGTAAATATTTTTCAACATTTCTTATCTCTGCAATGGAATAAGCTATGAAGATGGACGTTTGATGAATGGGATTTATTTTCCAACCCCTAGAATATATATTCTTGCAAATCTAGACTTTACTTATACTTCAATTAAGTCAAATTGTGAATAGTCACATTCACAAATTAAAAATTATTAAATGATCAAGTGCAGTAGACCTTAGCTTACATTATGCTGTGACTAAGTAAAACAACTACGCATTTGTTTTTGTGATTAACAAGCTCAACGAGAGTCCGGTCATCACTATTTGGGTGGAGTTGTCTGGGCGGTTGAGTAGTGTTCTGCCTAGCACACTAGAGGTCCCTGGATCAAATCCCGGTGAAACCAATTGGAAAATTTCTGGGGACTTACACTTACTTGTTCAGCATAGCCGTTGACAGTGATGATGAGGGGGTTATATTGGTGAATTTTAATTGTGTATCTTATTGTCCGTTTCAGGAAGTTGTCTGATTCAAGAAGTTGTGAGCTTTGCTCGGTTAAGCTGTTGAGTAATGGTGCAGAGCAAGAAACCTCTACCCGCCCAGCCAAAGGTGGCTAAAGACTGGGGATACACTCGCGTCCGTGGGGTGGGAACGTTAATGGCGGTTCCGGGAGCAGGATTGGGAACGATTAGTAAATGCCTGCCTCGTTAACCTCTGACTCGAAAAAAGAAGGCGCATTTCTCTGGTGTTCATCCACGTTCACTCTGGTATAAGGTCATCGATGAGCCAATGGGCATCCTGACTCTCAAACGTTAAACTTAAATTGGGCATTTCTGGAAAAACCCCTTTATTAACAATAATAGGGTAAATTTTACATAATATAGATGTTTTCTGTCAAGCAAAACTTGTCGGTGCCTTCTTGTAGTACGTACGCTTCAATTTACACACGAAAAGGCTGGCTCTCCTCAGATAAGTAGTCAATCTATTTATCGTGAACTTGTAATCCAAGCTTACCGGTCATCACTCGAAACTTGTGATCCGTAACTTTTCCACAAATTCCAAGGCTACCGAGAATTTGTTTTGTTCAGTTGACCGGCTCACTTTAAAATTAATGATTTCATTAACCCCAAGATAATGACAAGGTTAGATTTTTTTTTTTTTTTTTTTTTTTGCAAAATAATCAAAACTACCTCTCACTCTCCTTGTTAGTCATTCAGTACTTTGTACTTGCAACACTTTGAAGTGAAGTGACCAAAGAAACGGGGATAGGAAAACAGTGTTTGATACGGCGCAGATTGGTGGTTCGAACAAAGACTCTATTCTATCACCAAATCTTGTAAAAATGATGGGTAAGTATTAATGTTAATACGATATAAATGATGTGTATTTTCAGATTGTCATACTCTGGAATGTAAAGGTTCTCGTTTAAAAAATATGAACTACTATTTTCTATTGACTATATTTATTAGTATTCACGTTTAAAGTATCTTTCGTTCCGTTGTTCGTTTATCGGATCTTAGATTTCAAACAAGAATTTTCAACTTTGCAAATAGATCTTTTAAGGTATTGTGTGACAAGCACTCGCAGGTGTTCGTTTTCCAAATGATTCGGGGCTGGCTCTTCGAAAGCAGTTCAAGGGAGCTCTTGAGAACAGTTTTTGTCTGAGGATTTTTGTTTACAGTGGGGATAACTTGTTACATCGTTTTAAACTTGTCCGTTTTCATGCCCGCAAAAGCACCGCGAGGTGGTTTAGATTCTTACCTGGCACAGGTACTGTCTGTGACCACTCATGCAGAACTTCTCTGCATTTTGGCTAAAGTTAGTTAGTTAGATGGGACTCAACGACACACCAGCACCAACACGATTGTGTTATATATTGTCATCAAGAAGAGAAAGAGAAAGCATTTTGGCTAAAACCTTGTGTAGTATCATTTCAACTCTGCAATGTAAAACATGTGAAAGACCCATGATGCCGAGGTCTGAAGGTCAAGACGTTGGTCATGTTCAGTCTAAGTTTTCTTGGGGGAAATAGTTCCTTTGTTGATCAGAACTTCTTCGGGACCAAATGTTTGGTTTACGCCTTTCCGCTCTTCATGTTCAGTTCGGGTCCTGCAAAATTCTTGCCCAGGGCGTTGTGATTGCTTTTCGGCCTACTGCCTAAGATCATGTGTAGTAACTCTTCCTTTCAGCCAGTTTATGTAGAAGTCTCAAAGTCAAGAGGTTGGTCATTTTTAGTCTAAGTTATTCCCTGCCGGGGAGGTAGCTCCTTTTTGGGAGCAAAACTCCTCCGGGAGTAACCGTTTGGTTGTCAGCCTCCGGCTCTTCGGCAGAGGGACGGTCGAGGGGACTTTGCAAAGAGTAGTTCAGGTCCCCGACGAGAGCGGACGTGTGTAGCACCAGAATCGTTAGATTTTGTGTTGGAGTGATTTGTTTTTAGTTCGGCTTCCCGCGTAGGTGGACGTTTTACCGCCGACTCGTTCGTCCTTGCGGGATGGTAGGTGGCTTGCTTTCGGACTTTTTTCTCTTGTATAGTGAGTGGATTCTGTAGAGTGATCTTGTAAATATTCGTTAGTGTTAATGTTTTATATATGGCTATGGGTTCGCCGTGATTGGTTTTGTCTTACGTTTGTTGTTAATGCCTTAAGTGCGTGTCCCTTTGGTTTCGTAGCTCCTTGAGGGTATAACCAGTGAGCTCGTGAGAGCAGTTTTTGTAAGTAATTTTGGTTAAAAGTGCGGGAAACTTGTTGCACCTATATGGTCGTGTCCGCTTCTATTCAGGTAAAAAGCTGAGGTTGATTCCGTTAAGTCCTTTTGGCTGAGATCATATATAGTATCTGTCCTTCTCAGAGAGTCTAGAACAGGACTACGCATTGTAGACCATTTCATAATGTTAAGGTCTAAAGGTCAACAGGTTGGTCATGCTAAGATTGTTGTCCTCTCGGTTACGCAGCTCCCTTAGGGAGCAGGACTTCTTCGGGCCCGGAATAACGTTTGGTTTTCGCCCTTGGGCTCTACGTCAAAGAGTCGGGGAACTTTGAGAAAAGAAGAGAACTTGTTCACGTTGAGTTCTTGGTGTCGACATATGTAGAGGTCTGAATGACGAGTGGTTTGTAAGTTAAGTTTAAATGTCTTCTCTGGGGACGTATAGTTCCTTCGGGTATAGTAGAACCTCTTGGGGGTATTGTTTGGTTTTCGGCCTTCGAAATCCAGCTAAAGGGACGTTTGGAAAAAGTATTTTCGAAGCTTCACCTACACTTCGAGTGAGATTAAGTGTAATATGCTTCCCAAAGTCGAGGGTCAGTAAAAAAAAAACCCCTTTCCCAGGCGTTTAGGTGACCATGAAAAGTCAACAACCAGCTGTTTTTAGAGGTCGCTCAAATCCGTAAACAGGTAAGGATCTCTGATTATGGACTTTTCTTTATAAAAGACGCTATATCACAATCTGAACAACGGCGCCAATCAATTGAATTTCTTATGTGTGAAGAGATGAACAAGTTGCCTTAACGGATGGCGGACTTTGCGGTAAAGCCTTGCCAGGTCAGGGACCCTTTTTATTTACCAGGCACTGGCTGATTGTAACTCGCTTCATTATGGTCTTAAAGCTTGTTGTGTACGGTCTGTCCATACCAAGTGTCAATCGACATTTACCTTTAGCCTTTCTTATTGTGTGAAACATACAAAGGGTTATTCATAAGGAATATGCATGAGCTGTTAAAATTTGAAAGAGATAACGCGTTAAAGAGGCGAACGATTGAACAAAACAGATAAAAAGACAATACAAAAGACAGGGTTATAAAAATGCAACACGTCACCATACTGTTCAATTCCATAATTATGCAAACTGTTCCGAGGTTTAGGAGGAGTTGAAAGCACGTGGCACCCAGCTTACAGTGGAATCGTGGAAGAAGCAAGATATTTGACTGAAATACTGCCGCTCAGTGACTTTTCTCAATTACAGCTAACTAACGTAGGCTATGATAAGGGATGGAGGAGGGCCGAGGAACTGTTAAACAATGTTTTGAACAACTCATTTCGAGCAGCACCTGTAGAATTATTCCAGCAAATTCCTTCTGAAAAGCCTCATCAAAGTTGGGGAAACTTGTGCTCCGTGGTCCATATCAAAGCAAATTTCGAGGGAAGTCCTATGTCATAAGAGGCGACTTAAAGGCAAGGCCAAAGCCATATTTGAAATTAGTGTAAAAGGGTTACTTGTTAATTTCAAATTAGGGGTAGATTGTACCCGATGAAAACTTTTCCAAGATTCCAGTGGCCGCAAAATCGAACAAGTTTCACGCGTGAGTCAGTGGTGGAAAATTAGTGGTGTACTGCCTGATGCATATTGTCAAGCAGATGGCGGCTCTTTCCAGATTAGGCAGTAGATCACAATTATTTCCCCACAGACTTTCTTAAACTGGTTCGTTTCGTGGTTTCCAGGGTAGTGTAAATGTTGAGAGTAACGGCTTACTAACCACCAAATTATAGCGAAAAGTTTTTTTTTTCTGTTGTGGCACAAACAACTTAACCTAGGGTTATTGGGGTTATCCTCCAATTTGGAGTTTGTATCAAAAGTTTGTTGGTACGACAGCTACGACAGAAAACATCCCACTGGCTATCAAACATATAGTAGCTGTAAAATTCACAATTACCTCTTAGAAAGAGACAAGAATATCCAATATCCCCCACTTTGGCCCCATGAAAGGGAATAACAGGACCAATGAATATACGATGCATAATGAACCACTTAAAAATTAAAAAGAAAAATTTCACATTACTTTAACATCTAAATGGCTTTAGGTTCTGTGACTCAACAGCAAAGAGTCGGAGGACTTTTCGAGCCACCAAGACAGAGGACTTCGTCAAAACTTCCGATACACACTAGATTGTGTAACACCATAAAGGCAAAAAGTGACCGTACGACTTAAATGTATGTGGGTATGTAACCATGGAAGTACAACCAACCAAACAGTTGCTTGGTTCAATAGTAGTTTAGATTAAAAGGGAATATTGCTCAAAATACACCAATATGGCATACAGAGAAAATACTTTTTATTACTACTAAATCGTTCAGTCTCACCAATTAACTCTAGCAATAGCTTTATCTCCTCAAAATATTTTGCAGTACATGTATAAAGGATGTTGGATCAATTGAATTTTTGAAAGCTTAAGTCAAAAAATTATTTTTGACCAATAAACGACTGAATTTCTTCCCATGAGAGCCTTATTTCCTGGAAAGAAAGCTACCATACGGTGCTGCTTTATTTTGAATTGTCCTTTATTCTGTATCTATTCATATTAATTTTGTTTGAAAAAATATGAAAATTTCCTGTAAAACAAACACCATATTTTCCTTGAAGTTGATCCCTTGATGGACAATCCGTTGGAATTATTTGAATATCTATAAACCTTTCTTAAGAGATGCCTCTTCAAAGTTTGATAGTTTGTGTGATTCTCGTTGGGAATGCAAAAATGTTAAGTATTGCACAATGTCTGCATCTCTATGATAATCCTTTATAATACACCTTATTATTATCAACCAGTTTGTTTCTATTTTAGTGTGTAATGTTAAATTTTTTTCAATGAGTCAATTACTTCTTCCAGAATAAACCCAGGGCATAACAGCATTCCTTAGAAGGTTATACCAGCAAGGAGTAATGTAAGAAATATCTCATAAATACCTCTTTCTGTGTTACAAATTTGCGTTTGTAGCTCATGTTAATTCATGACGTTGGTACAAAGACAATATTTGTCTTGTATAACTGGTCAATATTTGATAGGAATTGTGGTTATATTAATGCTTTTAACATCAAGCAGGCAGGTATGACATTTACATGTCTACAAACCTTTCAAAACTTTTGTTCTCTAGTTTAATATATTACGATAATCTGAACTAAGACCTAATAGAATAGAAGAGCACTTTGACTTGTGTGGCGCAATTGCAAAAGATGTCGAAGCAAAGAGTTAGTTAGATGGGATTTAACGACATACCAACACGACTGTGTTATATAGTGTCATCTAGAAAAGAAAAAGGTGCAATGTTGGGGTACAATTAACTAAAAAAGGTGGGGTCAAACTCCACTAAAAGATACAGGCAAATGTGGGAGTCATGTCAAAAATTTCTATACAGTTTACTTTCTCAAGAGGGAAGGTAGGAATCCACATTCACTAACTTGAACTACAAACAATCAGGAACCCTTCCCAAGGATCCTACCAAAGGTGGACAAGTCAATACAGACTGGTGCAAAAATTGTTGTCAGGCTAAAGGTATACTCAATGGCAACGGATCCCCAACCGAAATCCTCCTGACTATTTGGATACTTCTTACTACCTATCTCGAACGATAAGTCGACAAGGGACGTATCATTTCCACAGTGGTCATAATATCAATCTAGTAGCAGTAGCAGTAGCGTCGCCAGACTTCGAAGTGGGAAAGGGGGTGGGTCAGTGTGGCACAACGTTCCGTCGGAGGAGCACACCAAAATAAAGGAGACAAAGCATCTTTGAAAGTGTCGTGGTGCCCGCCGTGGGGTCCTTATTCTGGTGGGAGGGGGACGGGGCGAATTTGAAGTCCCCAGGTGCTCTGTGGTATTTACAGTATTGTAAATATTAGCTTAAAATTAGAATGCCTTATGCCGATAAATGAAGTATTTAATCATCTCCAACTGGCACTGGATGCGCACTTATATGACCAAAATGATGGAAACCACAATTTGACCATTTTAAAAAGCCTAACTCACACTAAAGATTCAATGATTCAGTGTGTGTGTTGAGGGGGGGGGGGTGAGTGGGGACGATGGATCATGTTAAGTTTTGAATTTGGCTTTGAAAATAAATTCACTCATGATGTCCAATAGCAAAGTGCTGAGACAACTGCCTTCCTGGTATGCCACTGAGGGGAGGCCTTCAAATTAGAGCATCGGAGATGCATCTAAGGTTACAGATCCGAGAATAGCAGGTACAATTTGGAAATAAAAATCCCTTGAATGTGGTTCATTGAGTTTTAGGTGCTTAGTCTAATCTGTTCCCTTTAAGAAAGACAATGATTTCAGCAGATCTTCACTAGGAATCCAGGCAGCGGCTCTTAACGCTAATCATGCGGCAAAGAATCAGAATACTGTGTTGAAGCTTACGCAAACTATTTGCTAGACGGATTTTGGATACATCCAAAAGGTTTGAGGTTACGGCAGTACTTTTTTGTGGATGACAATCTCTATAATCCATTCAAAAGGTTTGAAGTTACGGCAGTACTTTTTTGTGGATGAAAATCTTTATAATCCGATCAAATAGTAGGCTAGTTTTAAGAGGAAAAGCGGTGTTTAAGTAGTGATTAAAGTCTTCACCTTTAAAATAAAATAGAAAGTTTAAAACCTCACGGTCTAAAGTGGGGTTAAGTGATAATTCCTAAAGTATAGATTACAAGTTTCACGATAGAGTATTTCGAATATAAGAAAATTTGAACTTTATGACCCCGTACTTTGATAATTTGCATGGTCGGGACCCTTTACAAAGTGACAACCAACCTCCCATTAAGTGACATTGTTAGCATCACTTTTAGCATAGTCGCGGTTTTATACAGAGTTATATCGGGAGGAATATTGTAGACCCCTTTTTCCAATTCGGCACAAGACTAAAAATTGCTCCGTTAAACAGCCTCGCTAAAAGCAAGGCAAAACAGAGAGAGTCGATGGATGCAATGGGGATTTAAAGGCATTTTCCAGTAGCATTTCACAGGGGAATCATGTTAAAGAGAAACATATTCCAATTCGTGCCCTCCGAACCCCGTAGCAATACTCTTTATCTCACTCGAGATATCTCATATTAAAGAGTGCTTGTTTTTGTCAAATAATACCTCCAGTAATCATCAAGGTCACAGATTATTACGTAAAGTGGGCACATTGCCTCAGATTCCCTTTGTCTTTCTTTATAATTAAAATCATGTTTGTCTTCGAAATTTGATACTCTTGGAGTGTTTGAATGTATTTCCATGTAGTTTTAGCAATAATCTATATATACCATATGAAGGGCATAACAAACAAAGTTGCTAAGTATCCCTACAGCGGCCATAAATATAAAAAAATTCAATTCTATGTCAAATTAATGTGCCGCGATGACATCACAGGTTTCCCATAATGCACTATATCTTGAGAAAAAATGAATTTCTTTGGAAATGTGTATCTTCCAAACGCTGCAAGTCGTACTGAGATGCAGTTTTCACCTAAAACAGAAAAGTTTTCTGCATTTTTTACATTTACTGAATTTTGTCTCTGGAAAATCCCTTAAAGCATACCCTGATTGCAAAGACTTCTTCGGTTATTTCGAGATCATCTGAAAG
This sequence comes from Holothuria glaberrima, assembly GCA_009936505.3. Taxonomy (NCBI): domain Eukaryota; kingdom Metazoa; phylum Echinodermata; class Holothuroidea; order Aspidochirotida; family Holothuriidae; genus Holothuria; species Holothuria glaberrima. The sequence continues at coordinate 202 of WURT03081738.1, read as the reverse complement.
GTCACCCCTTCCAAAAAAGATGGTTTCATTCAAAGAAGATAACTTCAAAATGTACTGAGGAAGGGGTTAGTTAGTTAGATGAGGTTTAACGGCCCAGTTTCCAACCAATTGGTTCAAATCGAGAAGGCCACGGCCTTTTTCCAGTTGTGGCTCACTGGCTTGTTTTCCCTTTCTCCATTGCTTATGCGGAGCATCACGCACA
>WURT03081727.1:0-13036 GCA_009936505.3 Holothuria glaberrima | reverse complement strand
ATATATATCTATATCTATATATATCGATCAAGTGTGAACTTTGTGAGCACAGACCATTTAAACGTGTACCATGCGTTTTGACTACGTCTTTATCCAATGTCAGGTCAATTAGGATAAAGGTAGTTTTGCCATTATTTGCTTATCAGTATTTTAGAAAAAGTTGTTATAGTTAGTAAGTTAGTTAGACTAGGTTTTACCGCTCAGTTTGTAACCAATTGGTTTAAGTCGGGCAGGCCACGGCTTTTTTCACATGATATTCTAAGACTAATGAGAACATTTTCAAAATAGTGCAATTTTGTTGCTTAATGATGAGGTCGAAAGTTAAAGTATAGTTAAATGGTCACAATTGCCAAAAATTCCCAGGCTACTGATCACGTACACTCTTGCATGCGTAATCGTTGGCGCTATGGTTCGAAATTATGGAGTCAAGGTTTAAATAAGCTGTATTTGGTTTCATCTGTTATTTGCATAATAATGTTAGCACAGATGATAAATTTCTGTGATATTTAGAGATTGATGAGAGACATTAAGAAATGCTAAATTCTTGTTGCTTGATTTGCTTATTGAATGCTTCATGACCTGAAAATGGTTTTCGTCATGTATCAGTAGGGTAGGAAATTTCTCGATCCTTAGGTATGTAGATAATGAGACTGAGGTGAGATTTGCAACTCCATGAATTTCTACTTTTTTTTTTTACTTTAAAATTGTTTCATCGAAGATTCCTCTGCAACGTATTCTTCACATTTACAGTAAGTTGGATTTATTTGCTCAATCACAGTCCCAATTTATTCCTTGGTATACGGAAATCTCAAAATACTCACCAACCCAAGTTAACCATGGGATGTGGTAATAATCGTGACTTGTAAAATTTTGACAAAATGGGAGGATGTTATGAAAAATTTGTGACATTCCTTGTGGTAAACCTAAGCGGTTATTGTTACCAAAATGGTTGTAGCACGAGTAGCCAGATTTTCAGGCAAGAGTGGTCCGTGTAACAAAAGAGGTTGCCATAGATGCTGTCAAGTCGTCTGCAATTAACCTTACTATTTGTTGGATTAAACAAGGCCACGGTAATTTACAAAGTAAGAAGGATATGAAATGATTTGGCAAGACATAATTTGACGTGACTCGTTCACATTCACATATATTCAAATATTCAGTGGCAAACAAGTACAGTAAGGTAACAAGTACCAAGCTGCCGATCACCTCCGGGACTGCGTGATAGTAACTGGCTCTTGATTAAAACTGGATGCTATCTAAAAGAAGCAATCGGCAGACACATCGCGTCACAAAGTCAAAGTTAACGAAGCGCAAGAAACCCGCCTGATCAATACGTTTTTCTATGGTTGAAAACATCTTTTTATATTCATGACGGCTTTTGATATCCAACAATAGTATTTTTACATCACCGTTTACTTAAATGTAAGCATAGGGACTTTACAGTTTGAAAAAGCATTATAGGAACAAAGTACTACCAGTTGTCCATCCTTTGGCAGGCGTGAAAAGTTCACAAGATGCAAATTATAATCATTCGTTTTATACAAATTTGTTGTACATAGATTTTAGTGATGGGGAATTGTGATTTGCTCCAATGTGAGTTGGCAATATTCGGTTTTAATTCGTGCAAATACTGATACTTAGTTAAATATAAGTCATTTCCGTTCTCCCGATTACTTATTATGACGCATTGTCGTCGTTAAAAGCTACAATGATTTATTCAAGGGTTGACTACTATTTTGTTTGATTCATGTAAGCTGACTATGGTGGGAACCGTTTTCCAAACTTTACTGAACCAGTTCAATAGGACGTTACCTCACGAGTTTGATTGGAATCAAAGGACCAGCTCAGTGAATACAAAACGGACCAATTTAATGATTAAAATGTTTAACTAAAAAACCCAATAACAAGAAATACGAGTTAAATGTGAGAGTTTTATGTGCATGTGCACTGCCAGTTCAGTGAAACTTTACTACTTGACCAGTTAGTTAAAACTTTACTGCACCAGATAAATACAGACTATTTCATATTTCAAGTTTAAACGGGACTTCGTAAAGCTATATAGTTAGAAATTTTAACTTTTTCTACTCCGGCACAACATGGATAGTGAAGCATAATTAGTGCTGTTCCCTCCAGTTGATATTTTGAAATGGACTAAGCTGTGAACCTTTAACATAACTTTGCATGCATTCGTGTTGTAACTGTTCTAAGCTAGTTTTACTAATTATAATAAAGTTTGTATTAAGTTGGTAAGTTTTAGAAATCATTTATCAATTTAGCAACTTCAATTGCTTACTACGGATTACTAAACGATTTCAATTTCAAAAACAAAAGTTCATTTCGAAGTGACGACATCCACTACCGAGGTTCAAATTCAACTGGAAATGTTCACATGTACTGTAACTTGTACTGCATTGTGTGGATCACTGATTGAAGTAAGATTTTATGATCTACCATTTTTCCAGCAAGTAATTCCCTCACTTATCCAGAACATTTCAGGTTTGCTTCTGTTTATAAACTGGCAGAGGTGGAAAGGGATTAAGAGGAGAAGCTTTTTGCTTGGCAGCAAATACTTTTTCTTCCCAAATTAAAAGACTTTTCTGATCTTTGGGTTACATTTAACCCAGCGGGAAGGCGCGAACTTAAAAATTTACCATTGCAATGGTCCCTTGCCCCATTTTATAATTGTTAAACTAAACAAAGACGGATAAAAGTTTTGTCAGATGGCAGTAAGTTTCCGTGGGATTAAACGGATAATATGGTCGTAAAATTACATCGAAAAGTTGTTAACATTCAAATTTAGGCATTGTTTTTAAAAATGCAACAATCATTTCAAAATCTCTCAAAAGGAATTTACATTCACACTATCCGCTTCAAAAACCATTTTGATCTTGCTATATTACATACATGTTGAAAAGGAAAAGTCTATAACTGGTTTGAGGTTTGCAGAATTCCACGAGATATCTTCAAATTTTATCTACAAATAGCAAGCTTTGAATGAATCTGAGTCAACAGGACATTCAAACAACAATTGTGTAGCTTGGAAGGCCAATTCGATTGAAATGTGTAAGCGAAGACGAGCTAAAATTTTTAGATGTGCAACATCGCTGGCAAAGTTTATTCAATTTAGCTATTCAAATTTAGTATCAATGAAGAGGAAATAATGTAGGAAGTATGATTATGAGGAAAAAACTTATTATTTACCCAAATTACTGAAAAGTTATGAATAGAAAAGTACAAAACATTAAAGCAATAAAAACAAAGAAATATTTAAGAAATGACGTCATTTGGATAAATTTGAATATTACTGAGGTAGATTAACGTCATCTTTAATCTACAAGTTTCACCTTCCCTATTGATAATCGGGTCAAACTTAAAAGTATTGTTCAAAGTTGACTTCAGATATGCCATATTTTTTTTTGGGGGGGGGAGCAAATCTGAACAAAAGCCACGCCAGACAGTAAGAACAAATTTTTATCTGTTTATGGGCCAGTCAAGCGTTCACTGCAGAAAAACTAGGAAGCTTTAAGGTAGCAGATACCCAGATATGTAAAGAATTGAAGACCGCGTCGTTGGTTTCACCAACCACCCGCCCTGGGAGACTGTTGCAAGCTCTAACAGCAGAGTGAATGAAGCTTCTGTTCAGAGTATGAGTTTTAGTATCCGGAACGATGAGAGCCTGGTCAGGTGAAAAAAGCTGGTTCGGGTAACACGGCGTCTTTTTAGCAAAGGGGGTAGCATAGCCTTTAGATCAGTTGGACAAATACTTGTTTACATCTTGTAAAGTATGGTGACTGCAGCAACCGGTCGTCTGTGATTCAGGGCTGGGATGGATAACTTCGTGTGGGCATGCCCTAATTCAAAACCCATACATGGCTTTATATCTGTATATATCTGGCTAAATAAAGACTTTATCTGGCCATATCAAGCCAGATATAACTTGATAAAAATCCATACCAGATACGCAAATCAAGTTTTATATGGCCATATCAAGCCAGGTATAACTTGATAAAAACCAATGCCAGATACGCAAATCAAGTTCTATATGGCCATATCAAACCAGATATAACTGGATAAAGACCAATGCCAGATACACAAATCAAGTTTTATATAGCCATATCAAGCCAGATATAACTGGATAAAAACCCAAGCCAGATATACAAATCAAGTTTGATATGGCCATATCAAGGCAGATATACCTTGGTAAGAACTAATGCCAAATATACAAATCAAGTTTTATTTGGCCATATCAAGCCAGATATAACTTGATAGAAGTCCATGCTAGATATGCAAATGAGTGTTTTGTTAATTTTCCTTTTTTTTTTGTTTTGATTCGATGCTTGAATTATGCTTGTTCCACATGAAGACATGTATTGGATACAGCAGCACCTACATAGACATTGTAGTTGTTTAGTTACACTTGTCTTAATATTAAAGTTTACTATGCAAACTTACGAAAATGATTTGCATATTTGGGCGGAGCCAGTATCTAAAAGGGGCTTATTGAGTTGGTTAACAAAATTCATGATTTTTTTCTCAACTGTTGAGATTTACTCACCTCTTGATGGTAAATGATCAAACTAAGAGATTCTGCACATCTGACTCACAACTGAAATGGCTATGATAGGCTAATTAATGATTAAAATCATTTATTATAACTTTGTGACCAGACACTTTTTACCATTATGTAGTAATCATATGCAATCCCTTTCCACAAAAATAATACAATTTCTCACATTTTTGGTAACTATAGGAAGTGAAACATGACTAACGAGGCTAATTAGAAGCATTGTAATGCAATGATTTCATTCAGACTTGTCCCAAAAATAATCGATGTCAACTCAATGAGCCCCTTTAAACTTTAGTTTCATGATTAAGGAAGTTAAAAGTAAAATATTCACTAGGCGGTAGACAAATTATACAGTCAAATGTGTAACAAAATGATCACATAAAAGAAGAAATTGTAAAGCATTTTTTCGTTCAATATCAGCAAGGAAGTCGACTTTCTGTACTAGAGTCATTCAACCTGGCATTTTACATGAATTCTGATAGAGCTCCTAAAGCCAATTGTTGCTGGAAACTAATGTCTCCATGAGGAGTGAGGGCTAAAGATCCAACTTTGCTTCATTACTGAAGTAGACATGGTGCAGACAAACAATGTCTGGCCCAGATAAGCCTGAACCCTTTTTATATTTTATACGGACCAGATCTGGTCCAGATAAAATTTTATCTGGTTCAGGTTAAGTCTAAGCCATGTAGCATTTATAAGGACTACATCTGGTCCAGATAAAGTCTGATTCAGATAAAACTTTTTCTGACCCATATATGGTGCACATTAAGTTCTGGCTTATCCTTGCTCAATTTTTTTTATCTGGCCAGATATAACTTCCATATCTTGTCCAGATATGGTCCAGATATGTGAGTGGTATTCTACCCACATGAGGACCATATCTGGTCCAGATAAAATTTTATCTGATCCAGATAAAGTTTGAGCCAGATAGAATTTTATCTGGCCATATATGGCTAATATCTGGTTCTGGTTTAGATCTGGGTTATGTCTGCCCAAATTTTTGTCTGGCCAGATATAAATTCCAGATCTGGTGCAGATATGGGCCAGATATCAAATCCATATCTGGCCCATATATGGAATTTTGTATCTGGCCCATGTATTCATTTTGAGTAAGGGCAGTGACCCCATCAACACTGATAATTGTAATTCTTCTTCTGGATGTTATCAAGTTGACTGAGGGTTGTGGGTAAGGCATTCATCCAACCCAAAACACCATATTCCATTACACTTAATACTTGTGCCTTGTAAACAGTGGCTCCACATTCAAGGTGCAACTTACTAGCAACCTTTCTTAGTGCACCAGCGTTTGTCCAGCCTTGTAAAGATTTTTGAGATGTACTTTGATCACGGCAGTTTATTGTCAAATTTAACACCTAAGATGTCATATTTTGGCACGAGGTGAAGACGTTTTCGAAAAAAAAACTAAAAACAAAAAAGACGGTATTTAAATCTCAGCTAAGGAATATCCTGTGAAAATGGGGGTTAGACCATTTGGAAGTTAGACCATCTTTCGTTGCAAGCTGAAAGGTGCCGAGAAACAAGTTCATCGTAGATGGGATTCTGTTTCGTGACAACCGCATTGTCTTGCATTAAGTAGGTTCAAATATGACTTTCCATTTGTCCGCGTAGGCTTTCATCCTATCAAGATCCCTGCTAAAACTATTTGTCACCTCCTTGCTTTGGCTCGGAGATTTTATGGGTGCATATAGTGTAGAGTCATCAGCCTAACGATACAATTCATTCTTACAGACATCAACGAGGTCATCGATGAAAATAGAAAAGAGAAGTGGACCAAGTATTTAGCCTTGAGGTACTTAAGCATTGATTGAGAATGACCCTGAAGATTCGCCAGAGAGAACTACTCTGATAGATCTATCGGATAAATAGCACTGAATCCCTGCATAAAGTTTCCCGAAAACTGCTTTAGAAATGACTTAGAATAGGAGTCCGTTGTGCCATACTATATCAAATGCACCTTTGATGTCTAAAGCCACTCACAAACTTCATAGTTCTTATCAAGGCAGTGGTCTCGATTTTGGGATAGGATAGTACGGAGATCTGCAGTGCTATGGCCTGGGCAAAAACCAGACTGTTTGTTGGATACCAGATTTTTCTTCAGAAGGTTTGATTGCAGCTTTTGGTTGTCTGCTGCTTCAATAATCTTGATGATAATGCTGAAAAGATAGATTGGACAATAATTTTGAAGGGTCTGATCTAGTATTCCTCTTGTGTATTGGTATAATAGATGCCAGCTTCCACTGGTATTGGAAGGTTCCATGCGAAAAACACAGTTTGAACAGACGTCTTAACGAGCATGCCTATTTCTGCACTTTATTCCTTTAAGACTCCAGCTGATATTTGGTCTTGCCCGGTGGCTTTATCAGGCTGAAGCTACTTCAGAAGTTTGAGAATGACTTAAGCTTGAATGTTACATTTATAATAGACATCGGGGCACTCTTCTCAACACGTGGACATGGATCGCCTGCATCCTCCACTTGGCATTTGTCTGCGGAAGTCTTTCAAATGATATTCGCTTTTTCCACTGATGTAAAAGAGCAACATCATTCTGAAGAACAACAGGGACATTAGAATATGCAGCTTGACCTGAGAGAGGATTGACTACCTTCCACCATTTTTACTTCTTAGATTTCTGTCTGCGAGATCTTCCCTGAGTTATTTGTTGTAACTGATGTTGGCTCGTTTCTCAGTTTGGTTAAAAGGCCTCCCTGCATGGAAACAATTCTCTTTGTTATCTGCAAGTCAATGAGCTTTGGGCTGGTGGAAAAGATGGCGTTTCTTGTCAGCAGCTCTCCTGCAGTTTTCTTCAAACCAGACCCTATCCCCTGGATTTTGGTAATGGTATTACTTCTGATGAGCATCTCAATAGCAGTACACATGATGTCTGTGACCTTGTTGCATGCCGTTTCTGGATCTGTCTCTTTGAAAACTTCAGCGCAGTTAGTAGAGGAAATGTAGCCTTTAATGCTCCAGTAGTCAGCTTATTCTTACAACCAAACTCTTCTGCTATATGGCTTATCCCTGAAGGTGGGGACATCAAGTTTGTTATGTTCAAGGTTATGGTCAGGAGTACACCAGTGGGCTGTAACTGTACAGGAAGCAAGCAAATCAGTCATGACAAGGTCCAAAATGCGGTCTTCTCTCTGGTCGGATCTTCAACAGTCTGTTGTAAACCAAGGTTGTTAGCCAGTTGCAGTGTACGTCCGCCACGAGAGTCTCTGTTGTGACCGCCAAGCTAGTTTTCATGATGAACATTAAAATCAGCTATCAACATGACAGAATGTGCACCTAATCTGTCAGTTTCAGCAGGGTGGTGGAATTAAAACATCCTATTGCAGCATCATTTGCACTGAGAGGGCGATATACAGCTCCGATTAGCAGTTTCAGGCACTGAAGTGTCACTGATAGATACTTTAATTTCCAGGTCAATTTGGTTTTTTTAAGGATCGTGGTGAATGGCAATGCCATGTAGACCGTAAACAGCAGTACCATCTCCCGATGTGCCAGTTCTATCTCTGCGGCAACACATGATGTAGCCAGGCATGATAATACGATTTGCTTCATCTTTGATGAACGAGTCAAAAAGATTTCATGAGTGATGGCAATGGTAGTTTGCTGCTCTTTGCACAACTTGGCAAGTTTTCCAATGTTGGATCTCAGGCTACGATTGTTGGCGTCCATAACTTTTAAAATTTTGTCTCGCAGTCAAAGGACATGCAAAGATCGATTCCGTCTAGATCCGTCCGTTTGATTTTCTTTGTTAGCAATTGTTGTGATTTTTCGTACCAATAGAATGACTGGCACAAGGGTCGCTAGCCACAGCACCCCAGTAAACGCATTTGAGCAGTGCGGCTAAGGTATGCACTAGACATGACCTGATCTTAAAGGATCACATAGACTCATAACAGGTCGGATTCAAAAAGATCCATTTGGTCAAGGATCGGGTGATCAGTGCCAAATATACCCGTACTACCCCTACTACTGTTAAATCATTAATTAGCTCTAATAATGGCACACTAGGTACAGAGAAGGCGATAACCATTTTGAAATGTTTAATTTTCACCACAAAGAACATTGTTCGTGGCCTGCAAGTAACATTTCGGTCATGTTACATACTTTTCCCTAGAAACTGAAAAAAGACACAAAAATAAACCGATTATCCTTCTGAAAGGCAAAATATATACAATGTGGTAGTCTATTTCTCCAACTTCACTCTTGAATTCAGCATAAAGCCGAAAGTCTAAATATTGGCCTCTTATCGTACTTCATTGTATAAATCTCAGATTACCATAAAAAATGGGGAATCGAAGACTGGAAGATTGTTCAAAGGTAATCATGAGCACAAAATATGCTTCGTAGTATTAAATTCTTGTATCGGACCTAACATCAAAACGCAAAAGGAAGAACGTGACTCTGCGCGTAAGTACATGTCAGTTCTGTAGACTATCCGAGACTAGGCGAACCAAGCTCCCATTTTCAAATTAAAGTAGCCAAGCCTAACGTTAATCTAGGTTAGTCTAGCTCGCGCCTACTTACTCGAAAAAAATCCTTCCCTAACCGTTTGAAGGATAAATTTGATGTAAACATGAAATACTGCGCAAAATACCGTGTGAAATTTTTACCTTCAAACACGATCTACAATCCTCAAACCACGATTCTTCAGAGTAATCTGCAACTTACATCAACGAATAAGTCGTCGTTCGACGAACTTGCTTTAACTTTAAACGTGAAATACGCATGAACGCACCTGACATTTTCATGTACAGCACTGTCAATGTGTGCAATGGCTGTAAAATATTTACTTTTGTAGAGTACAACTCTGAAAAAAAAAATATCCAAAGTTACAAAACACTTTTTTTCCATAGTTGGCAAATCCCTGTTCATTGCCTTGGGCCTAATAAGCTTCATGTAGGAAAAAGGAGCGACCGAATAAAATTACTCAACTTTTTGAGATTGTTAATCTGTAGTCGGGTAAACCTGAACGGAACATTCCACGAAGAGCAAAGCAGGCGGAAATTTTTAAGTTTACACAAACAAATCTGTTTACATTGAGAACACAAATAAATGAACACTCCAAGTAGCTAACCAAAGCCCTACCGAGGACATTCTGGAAAGGATGCTTCCTCGTACCTCGGTAGAAAACCTTGTGGTACCTTTGTTACAACAGGTTTCAAAATCCAGAGGCTGTATATTAGCCAACAACTAACATAGATCCACGCATAACAAATGCACCATTATACTTACCACGATAAAATGTACATAAGATACACTTCAGATGAGCTGCATGACAGCTGGTAAAGAAATTTAATGCGGTAATGGTTAAGGATGGTTTATAAAAAATTGTCCACTACAGACTGATCTCTAATCAGTTGTAAAATGTGCGAACATGGGAAGGATTAACGTTTTACTTTTTTGGACAAACGACAAAAAAATGCAATCCGCAGCAAAATACATAGATGAATTATGAGGAATGCATCGCCACGGTGCCACTCGTAATTTAGACGTAGTTCTGGCTTTGAATTATATACTACTCTAAATTTTAAAATCTTCTTAACTATAGTCCTTTTTGGGAGTTGTAGATAGGGCAATTGCATTGCTTACGTCCACGTTTTTACTTTTATATGCTCAAAAATAGCCGAGATTGCTTGCAAGCTAATTCCAGTTACCACGAGTTTTACGACAACAGGCGTAGTCGGATATGGCCAGATCCAGTGATAAGTAGAGTTGGTATTGATCAGGGCTGCTCAAGCCCAATCTCCGAGAAAATTCTGGAAAATGGACCCCTTACATGCCTTTTCCCATGTGTTGTGAGATTTTCAAATCATAACTGAGACAACAAATTATAGGCAAGTCATTTAACCTTATTAAATTCAATAATGACATGTCATCTAGGAGCCAAAAAATATGATACATCCGATCGAAGGACCCCTATTCTATACGGAGAATAGTAGTATGGCTAGTATTATGACAGCATATTGTAAACTTTGTGGAATGCTTTTACCTGGAATCTATTAGCCTTGTGACTTCAACATTATCGAAGCTAGCTCTCTCTTTGGAATGTTCAATGTGGACTTTTTTAGGCCACTGCTCTTTCTAACGGGAATTTTTCCTTGAATTTTTACAATTTGTCATGATTTTTAAGATTTTATATATGATTTTCTTTGCTCTGACAACACGTCTAAAACCAATATTGCTTGACTATGGCGTTGGGGTAATGTTGAGGTAAATAATTAATATCAAACAAAAATGTTTTGTAAATTAATTTGAAGAACTTGTCAACTTACAATTATCGAATTGTGCTCTGTTTTTATTAACATTGACTTGACAGAGTTAAAAGTCTATCCCTTCTTCCTTACTGTGATAACATCCAGACACATATTATCTGCACCTTTTGTCAGGTGTATTGACACCTTGTACAGTAATTTTTAGGTACAGTGGGTCAAAAACCTTTTCAACTGCTAGTATAATAAATGTGTGGAAATTGTTATGAAGTTTAACGGAGCGTAAAAAGCCCCACCTTTAAGCTTTTCCCATGGTGAGACGTAAAAAACATTGTAGACTGCGTACAGAGTTCACAAACATTACATTCCAGAAAGCTCTTATTCGCAGCGTGCGCGGAAGTAATACTACTTTGTTAGCAAGCTTTATAGGAACCCATGAAAAACAACAATTCATTTTCACAACAAAAATGAGACGATTTCCAGAAAATAAATTAATTGGTTTATTACATTCATATTTTACATGGATTCTAGGAATGGGAAATTGTGACACCACCATCTGTGAGTTGATCATTAATAAGTTGTTTTATTCTGTAAAAGCACTAGGTAAGCCGTAACCATACATAATATTGCATTTAGCTGAGTAACTGGATGTATGAGATCGTCTTCTTTCCAGTTTACATTGTAGGTAAAAAGCTGACTTACTCCACTTTGCTTTAATATACAACTATTTCTACCCTTAGGTCCACATATATGTGCCGGACATTGTCCACTTATTCCTGTTCTTGTTGAACTGAATCCTACTGGTCCACCAGCATCCTGTCAGAAACTGATTATAGGATCTCCAGGATATCCCAACGGGTACCTAAATAATCCATGTTTGTCATGACACTCATACCGTGTGACGTACGTTCAAGCATCGTAATAAACTTCTTCGACTTTGATGGCGGTACAGGTGATAACCTGCCAATACAGGGTGTCAGAAACCCAAATCCTCCATTCGATATCTTCAAAGATGATGCATCAGGGGTGCCAATTAATGGGCAAATATCAGACTATATTGACAGGCTAAATGTGCAATTCACACTTTTAGCGACGCGTTATGATAAAAGAGGATTCCGTTTACGTATAATGTTTTCAGTTGAAGATGAGTGGAATTACTTTTACTATAAACACTGGTGTATTTTATTCAAAGTCCCAGTGTGTTTAACTTTACCAAATAACTAAATTATCCATAAACGGAAAGTTCAATAAACTAGTTTAAATTAGTTTAAATAAGTTTGCCCTGGTATAATATTGTATGACTTGCTTGTTTTCAGCATGTTGCACCTGTTATATACTGCTAGATCGTTAAATTTTTAGCAGACTAACTCTTCAAAGTACAATTATGACCAACACTCACAGGGTAAGATAGTATGGAAGACAATTGCTATTGAAATTAAAGTACATACGTAAAAGTTAATCAACAATTTAGATGAGACTGTATTTTATGTTCATTAAATGATAATTTTTCTTTGACAAAAACGTCATCATTTTTAAGAGATTACACTTTACTTTGACTTAACTGGTCTGCTTGTCTGTCCAACGAGCATGTGGGGAGTACTCAACCTTCAAGACTAACAGTTGTAAGATATAACCAATAAGTCAAACATAATTGTATTACTTATGCCCATTTAATTATATTTTGCTTTTGAGAATAGGCTAAAAGTCATTTTGAAGAGATTTTGCTTCTCTTTAAAATTACTGGTCTGCTTTTCTGTCCAACAGTCTTCATGGGGAGTACTCAACCTTCACTAAACCAAGACTGGCAGTTGCCTGTCTACTCATATCTTCACACGGAACCTACCGCTTAAACGCCGAGAACCACCCCATTTGATGCCGGGGGTTCCGCAGAAGTCATTGCCTCATACATATCTTGTTAGTCCACAATGCTTTCAAATATGTGCTCGTTTTGCTTGCTTAATAATTGATAAAGCATTATTAACGTTGACAAGGCTCTCCGACATCAAATAGGAATTGGAAGACCAGTCAATTATCCATGGGCTGATTTTGTTACCCCAAATGACATGCAACATTAGCCTGATTCCGATCTGTTCTTTTTGAACTTTGAATATGATTTCCATAAATATGAGTAGCACGGCTGTTACAAGTGAAAAAAAATAGACCGCCCTCAAATACCAACGCTGTTACCTCTCTCATGACTGACTACAAGACTATTATCGACCTTCCACAC
>WURT03081716.1:0-13036 GCA_009936505.3 Holothuria glaberrima | reverse complement strand
CTCTCCATACACCCTATGTCTCTACACTGGATTCGAACATGGGTAACTGACCAATCAGAAGCCAGCATTCTCAAAAATTATTTATGAATTGTGTATAATTCTGTTATTCCCGATGCGGTACGAAATACGACAAAACACTGTACTGTGTTCTAGCCGTGTTCTGCGTGTGTGATTCTTGTTGTAAAATACAAAGTTTGCTGCAGTACATTCAAAATGACATTGGCCTTAATTGTGCTGTGCATGTTACGTGCGCTGGTTCTTTTCATTGTACAGTACAGTATGTTGCATGTAGTACGTAGTAGAACAAGTCTGGGCCTTTGCAGTAAGTTCGTGCATAGATAATTTCCACAAGGATCGCACATCCTTCATTCATAAACTATTAGTTGCTCACGAAGCCACAAGGTTTGCACATGTAGGCCCTATTGCACAGTAGAACGAGTGTACTGAGAGCCCACACCGTTAGTGTTGTATCTACTATGTTTATTTTGGGCAAGGCATGTGAGCAACATGTCGCACGCCCCTGAATAGGAACGCGGAAATGTATGTGGAAATATTTCGATTTTGAAGTCATTTGGGGCAACAGTAACTATTACTTCTTCAGGGAATCTTTCAAAATTAAACATAACTTTTTGACGGGAGATATTGGAAATATTCCGCAAGGTTTTAGGCGACTGTGTGAAGAGCGCAAAAAACAAATCGGCAGTAATTCTACATTGCATGGGAGGCCTAACGTTAGAAACGATATATGTATGATTAATAGTGAGACTAATGTTACGCAAGTTCCACAAATAACTTGCACCTGTAAAAGATCACGCGATGCCTGATTTTGAAAAGTGGTCATGGCTTCTCCTTCGGCATCGTTTGCTTATGTTTAGGCTAGGGCCTAGCCTTAGGTTTCACTGAAGAAAAGTAGGGGAAATGGATCATTGCAGGTCACAATTGTGTACACCCAGACTTTCTTAAAATTGACAGTAATGTGAGGGAAGTTTAGAATATCGGTTGCCGTTATCGGCGGCATCTGCCGATTTTGCCCACTACATCCAACTAAACCTGGGATCTTGAACGATAATCCACTACTTCGACTGTGTATAAAAATGTAAAATGTTCGTTTCTTTTTACATTTAAAACCATTCTTCACTCGTTTTGTTTTTGAATCACATCAGTAAGATCTTATCGACTCGTACAGTGTGATGTTTTTTTTGTTTAAATCACTTACATAGTTTATCCAACTTGTGTACATTCATTTGGTTACTCGTTGCTGTATAGTATACAACTCAACTGAAAGTGCAGTGAAAGTACACAATGGTTTAGTTCACGGCAACGCGGAATACTACTGTGCAGCGTGCATGTTCACAGCGTACATAACACTAGGGGCCAATTGGCCAATGCTAATGACGAAAGTCTGTCGTAGTGTTAAACTTATTTTGGCACACATTTTTTTTTTTTTGATTTTTACGTTGTTGTGACTTGGAAATGTGTGAATATTAGTGACATTCGAACTATTGAAGGAAAGATATAGTGGGCATTGAGTTTGCAAAAGTAGCAGTTTTTATATAACTCATTTTTTCACAATTTATTTGAAGATCGGGGGTACTTGCCTGGCGGGCTGCAATATCGAGCGCCATACCTGTCTGAGTGATTTTTTACTTGTCCCGGACTGTCGGGCAGGGGATTTGTCGAACCCTCGATAAAGCCCACTGTAGATTTTCCACTATGCCCTGTATGTCTGGTGTAACACATGTACTGTAATGCTACATTTAACACATATTAGCCATGTTCTAAATTCAGTGTATTGCTATTTTTGATTTATTCAACTTTCTCTTAAAAACACACCTTCATAGTAAACATTTTAATGTGAAACATTCGACTGTTATTACTACTGTGCACATTTTATGTGATGCAATGGCGAGGTAAATGCCTGTCAAGCATATTTAACCCACGTAATGTGAGATGGGCCAGAAGGCTGTGTTCACACAGTGCAGTCAGGTCTGTAGCAACACCATGGGACTGTACTTGGTTGTCTTTCTAGTGTCAATTACAGGGTGTATGGTAGTGTTCAGCCTCCAAAATCCTTTTGACTTCAGTTTCATTCAGAAGAAATTCAGAGGCTGTAACCCATGTAACAAAATTATGTAACACACGTAACACACAATTTATTCAGTTTTTAAGGAAAATAAAAATCTGCAGCTTTATTACCAATACACACTGTTATAAACAAACAGTTTTCTTTTTAATAACATTGCTATGTATTTTAAAAATTTCGACTCACATCAGAGGACTTTTGACAAGAAACTTAGAACTGAAATTTTTCATTTCGTCTGATGTAACACACGTAAAGCATGAATGTTTAAGCCCCGCGCCCACCATAGCGTACCAATATCATAATTTGTTTAATATTTTCTAAAGAATCTACCTTCAGTGCAAACATTCCCATATGAAATGAATAAATGTTACTACTACCATACACAAGCAGGGCTGAAATTCAGCACTCGTCCTATCGTCCGTGACAGGTAAAAAATGCATTGGAAAACCACTTTCTCTCTTTGAGCTTGTCCAATGGACGAGTAGATTTTACTGGTTTCTATGATAAGAGAGACCTGTGCATTCATGATGGTGTGTGTATGTATGGACCCAACATTCCATTCAAGGTGAGGACATTTTCTATTGTTCTCCGGTCCTCGGGTGTTTTGAGCAATAGATTTCTCCGGTTCTCAGGAGTCTGAACAATAGACAGTCTATTGTTAAGGATAGGGTTAAGGAAGGAAACACAAAGGAAATAACAATGTGGCCCTCAGGTTGATAGAAAAAAAACCTGTATGTGCGTGTGTGTATGTGTGCAGTCACAAACATGGCCTTAGCGGGTACCGCGACAGTCGGCTCGAGCTCCGCTCTCGCACGTCTTTCCTAGCTCACGCGGAGCTCGAAACTGGAGTAGCTACCCGAAAATTCGGCCACTGCAATGAGAAGTCACGCGCGGCTGCACGTGCCTGCCTTGCAGCACGGCCCGCCCCCAAGCATGTAGCAAACCTCGAATACTTCACAGGCAGCGTCGCTGCTTTGCAATTCCCTTGCATTCCCTACCGGGTCCTTTCCTGGTACCCCGTAAGGCATTGATTGTGCATATGTGTGTGTGTGTGTATGTGTTTGTGACTTTGCTCGTTAACACGATATCTCTAGAAGGGAAAGTCTGACAATTGTCAAACTTAGTACATAGATGCCCCATATCAAGAGGAAGAACCCTATTGTTTTTGGCAGGGATGAAAGGTCATCTATGGTCACCAGAGGTCAAACTCTGAAAACCTTGTTAACACTATCTCAACTGAGGAAGCTTAGATCAATTTCATACTTGGCATGTAGATGCATTATGGTGAGAGCAGGAACCCTATCGTTTTTGGTGGGGGTCAAAGGTCATCTGGGGTCACCAGGGGTCAAAATCCGAAAATTGTGTGAACATGATATCTCAAGTTAGGAAGCTTGGATTGATTTCATACTTAGTATGTAGATATGTTACGGGGAAAGAAAGAACCGTATTGTTGTTTGCGAGGGTCAAAGGTCATCTGGGGTCACCAGGGGTCAAAGTCCGAAAATCTTGTTAACATGATATCTGAAGTTAGGAAGCTTGGATTGATTTCATACTAAGTATGTAGATGGGTCATGGTAAGAGGAAGTACCCTGTTGTTTTTGGGTGGGGGTCAATGGTCATCTGGGTTCACCAGGGGTAAAAATCTGAAAATCTTGTTAACATGATATCTCAAGTTAGGAAACTTGGATTGGATTCATACTAAGTATGTAGATGCATCATAGTAAGAGGAAGAACCCTATCGTTTTTTGCGGGGGTCAAAGGTCATCTGGGGTCACTAGGGGTCAAAGTCTGAATATCTTGTTAACACGATATCTCAATTTAGGAAGCTTGGATTGATTTCATACAAAGTATGTAGATGTGTTATTGGGAGAGGAAGAACTATTGTTTTTAGCGGGGGTCAAAGGTCATCTGGGGTCACCTGGGGTCAAGTCCAAAAATCTTCTTAACACAATATCTCAAGTTAGGAAGCTTGGATTGATTTTATACCAAGTATGTAGATGCGTTTTGGAAAGAGGAAGAACAATATTGTTTTTGGATGGGGGTCAAAGGTCACCTGGGGTCACCAGGGGGAAAACACTAAAAACCTTGTTAACATGATATCTCAAGATAGGAAACTTGGATAGATTTCATACGTTGTGTATGGTACGTTGTGTATGGATGCGTTATGGTAAAAAGATGGTATGTGTTGTTTTTGGTGGAGGTCAAATGTCATCTGGGGTCACCAGGGAAAACCTTGTTAAAACACGGTATCTCAAGTTAAGAAGTTTGGATAGATTTCATATTTGGTATGTGGATATTTACCTTTTTTTGTTATATACCTTTTTTGGCCGGTCCCTTAGAGCTTATCAAGACCCATTGAAAATTGATTTTGTAATATTAGATAAGTCCTAAAGTCCTCAGTTTACAACCATACGCTTTCCTTTCTTAATCTTATGCCACCATTGTAGCTGTTTTTGATCACACCAGGGATTGGAAACCTGCAAGCTTGTAGGCCTCATAGGCCTACAGGTAGGGTTACCATCTGTCCCGATTAATCGGGATTGTCCCGTTTTTGAAAGGAAAACTGAGCGTCCCGGCCAGTAAGACAAATCGTCCCAATTTTCTCGAAAATGAATATAGCTGTTGTATTCTGTATCATGTTTTTTGCGTGCACAGTAAAAATCCTCATTTTTGATCACTGTTTTCAGCGCCAAAGATTAGGCTGTAGCCCGACCTGCACATATTAGGCAAACAAAACTAGTAAAATCAGCTTAAAATATTGCACCATTTGGCTTCTACATAGGCAGCTGTACCAAATCTAAATTTTAGCAAAGGGAAGGGGCACCCCTACTTCTAATCAGTCTTCAAAAGTTATGCCCCACTTTCAGCTGAGAGAATATGGTAACCCTACCTACAGGCTACTATTTGATCTGGCCTGTTGAGCAATTCGTAAATTTGTATTCAGGATGACTGCAAAAATTATTTTCCTCCATGGTGCCAGCCAGTTACCATTTATCCTGCTTATACCATTTTCCAGATATATCACTTAAAAGGTATGGCATCCCTCCTAAACCAGGCACAGGCAGTAACTGCCGATGGGGTCTTAAAAACTGGGGCAGACAGCTCTTGCTGGCTTATGTAGAGCCCCCTTCTTTTCTGTAGAATAGGATCGGTTTTAGTTTTGAATCTATTGGACATAGCATGCAGTAATAGCCTCCTGTTGCAGGTTGTTCCATTTAGTAATAGTGTGCTGACTGAAAAGTACTCCCTAATAGATGATCCATGTAGTCAACATATTAAAGTGCTTCTGGAATTTTAGGTGGTGGCCTCTGGTTCTACTATCTTCTAATATCTTTTTCAAAATATTTGTTTTAATGTCTGTCGTCTTTTTATGTTGCAGTGGTGGAGCTGAACTTCTCTTTGATAAAGTGAGGCAGCATGATGCAGAGTTGCCTATTGCGCAGTCACCATGTATGTATATTGCTTTGTGTTCACTTGTACTACAAATCAATTTTTCGGCAGAGGGATGGGTACACTACAGTATGTGTACAGTAAGTTGGGGGTAAGATCTAGTGACCTTGAAGGTACTGTTGGAGTGTGAAGAAGTGTACCCTTCTAATGTCCATTCTAGGGTGCCTTGATTTGGAAGTATTATCAGGAGTCGGTTGTGCACATACCATACAACAAAATTGTCAAATTTTATTTATTTTTGTTTTTTTTTTGTCCATCCTTCGTGTGTGTGTCTGTCCATCCATTTACAGTTGAAGAGCCTTTTTGTTGTAAGTATTCTGTACATACATGAGCAGGAACTGCTGACAGAACTGTTGATTCTTGTACAGGGACCATAAAGAAACTTCTCATCTGGATTAAGGACAATCTCTTAAAAGAAAGGCCGGAACTGTTTGTACAAGGAGAGACAGTGTGAGTATGAAGAAATTCCTTTATGAAAAGTATGTCAAGGGAGATGACATTGTGCACATTCATGAGAAGATGTTAGAGCATCTTTTTGTTTTAGTTTCCCTCAAGATTTCCTCTGTTTTGACTTTTTTCATAAGAATAGTTAAACTAATATATGGTTTCTAGATTTGATGTGAACTTGGGTTTAATTTAAAAGAAGGAGAAATATGAATTGACTGTTGAATTAAAGCCCTTAGGACCATCTGACACAGCAGAATGATGATATCTGCAATTTATTCTCAGTCAGAGGCTTTTTGAAGTTCAGCTATAGTTTATATGTACAGTTATGGTAGGTATTTTAAAAAAACAAAGTCCTTTCATGGTAGGGTGAAATCAGTAAAGCACAAGTGTTATCAGCCTGGTATTATGAATGATCAAAAAGTTTATTAGCAAGAAGACTCATAGTAGTAAAGGTCAGGGGAGCACCCCATTTTTGGGGAATGTTTTGCTTAATCTAAAGAGGTTTAATACTAGTAATATACAATGATTGGATGGGGTTAAGCTGTGTTTAAGTTTAAAACAATTGGTCAGATGTGTGCCTGTTTCAGATTGTAAATTCACCTAATTCTATGGTATCAGCTAATCATACAGTACAAATCACAAATTCAGTTTGACAAGTTTCCTAAAATTAGGGTTCCCATGCAGTAGAGAAAATAGGAAAAGTCTGGAAAAAGTCTAGAATTTTTTCATGGTCTTGAGAATCTTTGAATTTGGAGTGTTTGGTCTGGAAAGTATATGGTCTTGAAATTTAAAACCTTACCCTTAGGGTAGTTGCCATCATGTTTACTGTGTGTCCATGCTGGGTAAACGCATAAAACAAGGGCCATTTTGTTTTCGTTTGTAATTCTTTATTTTTCAGTGCTAAAAATGTCCATTTTAGTTTTGAAAAAGTCTGGAAAAAGTCTTGTGTCATACCTGCCAACTGTTCCGGTATTCCCGGAATTGTTCCGTTTTATTAGTTTTGAAGTCGCAGAAAATCAGAACATTCCGTTTTTAAAAATATGGAAAAGACAGAAATAAATACATCATAACATAAGAAAAATCAGGTTAAAAACAAAAATAGTTGCTGATAACGTCCAGCTGTTGTATGAAGCTTACTTACACTCATACTGTAATAAACGAGCGTACGTAATTCCATAGACATGTTTCAAACATCGCCGCTAAAATCTCTTGTAAGTCTGCTATTAGAAGAGCCGAAACATGCTCTGCGCACCGGGAGCAAAAGTCCTGAGTGGTAGGGCTAGGCTGTCTACGGGCCCAGTGCTAGTGCTACACGTACACACATAGTATATGCTTTAGCTGCGCTAGCGAAATGAATATCATCGCCCGGCGCATGCCAATGTCCGTTTGTGTGGAACTTAGCTGTTCACTTTAGTCACGCAGATTTGGATCTCTAGAAAAGCAGTTGCTTTTGGAGTGATAACTGCCCAAATTTATGCAACAAAAATTATTTCCATCACCAAAAAACAACGCTGCTTGGGTGATTCGTATTACGGAAAATGGAGTGATGACTAACTGTGAGTGTTTAACATTAGGCTTATTGAGCTAGTGCTTTGTAGTGGATGTATGCACTGATATATACAGTTAGGCTGGGGGCCTAGGCTATGTTGTTGGCGGCAGTGACTCTGCAGTCAGTGTAGGATATGCGATTGTGTTGCCCGTGATTATTCGACTGTTTAAAATGGAACATTTTCATCCTGCTATTGAAATATGGATGAACCTAATAAAAAGACAAAGGCATCAAGGCGCTTGCAAAAATTTAAAAATGAATAGGCCTCTAAAGAGAAATTTCCATGGATTACATCATCACAAAGAGGAGAGAATTTTGCATTCTGCAAGACTTGTCAGTGGAATATGAGCATAGGCCTAGGGCATGAAGTCTACGTAGCCTGATAGAATTTGTCATGCAAGAAAGTATGTGAATATACACCTCTCATTCTGTTTTTATTTGTTATTGCGGTTTGCTTCAAAAGGTTCAGTCCATTACAGTGCATCGATAAATGTCATTGTTGTGCTGAAAATGGTGTTCCTCCATATAAGTACTGTATCCTAATCAGATTTTCAGGGTCAGCAAATAATGGGAAAAATAAGAAAAAAGAAATAAAAAAAGAAAAATTTCTATATATTATATCACTTCAAATCTTGGCTATTGATAGCACCATTTTACATCTAAGCCACCTAAATTAACAAAAAATTTTTCAAAAGGGGAGGGGGACACCCTCTCCCAGGATGGCAATACACCCCCTCCCCTTATACCCCTCCCCCAGGACGGCGATCACTGCACCATCATTATGTTCCTTTTTCTGTTTTAGTAATGTTGGCAGGTATGTTGTGTTCATTCAGCTTCTGTTCAGTCACGAGAGATGGAATGGTGTACTGTATAGCACTGCAGAAGCTGTTGTACTGCAAGGCTAGGCAGGGCTCAGGGGAAACATGGGGATGCCCACTAGACTGAAGGTTCACTAGACCAAAAGATCCACTTGATGAAAAATTTTCTCCTAGTTACAGGTAAACCCCAAATGACCTTTGACCTCCACCAAAAACAATGGGTTATTCATCTCACTATGATGCATATACACACTAAGTATGAAATTTATCCAAGCTTCCTACCTCTAAATATGGTGTTAACAAGATTTCCAGACTTTGACCCAGTGACTGCAAATGACCTTTTACTTCCCCCAAAAGGAAATCTTGTTCTTCTTCTTACCATAAGGCATCTACATAGTAAGTATGAAATTTATCCAAGCTTCCTACCTTGAGATATCATGTTTACAGGGTTTTCCAGAGTTTGACCCCCGGTGACCCCAGATGGCTTTTGAACTCCACCAAAACAAAAGTGTTCTTCCTCTCAATATGAGACATCCATATACAGTACTAAGTATGAGAACTGTCAGAGTTTCCCTTCTTGAGATATCATGTTAACAAGCTAAGTGTGACAAACACACACACATACACGCCATCATGACTACATGGTTTCTCTTTCATCAAAACCAAAAATTGCATGTAAATATGTAATTGAAGATGCATAAGCTTAAAGGGTAATTCTCATCATCCCAGACAATTCCAATTCTCCTAAATTACTTGTAGCCCCTCCCATAGCTGCATAAAGCTCCTCCTTGTGCAGACACAAACCTAATTTATTGCTTAAGGCCATACTCTGGTAAGCATACAAGATTATAATAATATGTATAAAAGGAATCACTTTTCTGCATTGTATGGAATGTGATCTACTGTACAGTACTCTGCATCTTTTGAATTATAAACTATGATGTCAACTAAAGAGCAGTCACCAAGTGAGAATTTTGATATCCCCACACTAAAAATGTACTTTAAGGTGATAACTGTTTGTCTTTAAGGGTTCATGTAATACTTACCATGTGGATACTTCATATTTAAGATGATCCCTATAGTTTTTGGTGTAAGTCAAAAATCATTTGGGGTTACTAGAAGTTAAAATGCAGCAATCTTGTCAATTTGATATCTCAAGAAGGAAAATGTATGAATCTCAAACTTTATAGTTGGGTACTCTGTACTGAGTGTATGGTCCCTACAATATTTGGTGGGGGTCAAAGGTCTTTTGGGATCACTTGAGGTTAAACTACAGGAAGTATGAAAATTACATGTATACATGATATCTCAACATTGATGGATCTCATACTTGTAATGTAGGCTATTGATTAAATGCTCTCTGTCATTTTTGGTAGGGGTCAAATTTCACTTGAGCTCATCCTTGGTCAAAACTGAAAACATTTTAAATACAATATGTCATGAAGGGAAACTTCAGTTACTCTCATACTAATTTGTGAGTGCCCCATATTTAATAGTAGAAATAAAGATTTTGGTGATGGTAAAAGGTCATTTTGGGTCACTAGCATGGGTGTCCAGGGGGTCAAGGGGAATAGTTCCCCCCCCCTATATTGTAGCAAACATGAATCATTCACATGACAAGCATGAGATCCCTCACAGCAATCCTACTTGAGATATCATGTTTATAAGATTTTGACCTTTTGACCTCTAATGACCCCAAATGACCTTCGACCTCCACAAAAAACATTAAGGATCATCTACTCAACATGGGCAATCCACATGCTAAGTATGAGATTCCTCAAAGGTATGCTACTTGAGATACAGTGTTTGCAAGGTTTTGACCTTTTCACCTCTAATGACCCCAAATGACCTTCGATCTCCACAAAAAACATTAAGGATCATCTACTCAACATGGGCAATCCACATGCTAAGTATGAGATCCCTCACAGTTATGCTTCTTGAGATACAGTGTTTACAAGATTTTGACCTTTTGACCTCTGCTGACCCCAAATGACCTTTGACCACCACCAAAATAATAGAGATCATCTACTCAATATGGGCAATCCACATGCTTAGTATGAGATCCCTTACAGTTATCCTTCTTGAGATATAGTGTATACAAGATTTTGACCTTTTGACCTTTGCTGACCCCAAATGACTTTTGACCTCCACCGAAAACAATAGGGATCATCTTCCCAACATGGGCCATGCACATGCCAAGTATGAGATTTCTTGAAGTAACACAACTTGAGAGTGGTTTTACAAGCGTTTTCCAAGGTGTTCACCATTTGACCTCTGGTGACCCCTAATGACCTTTGGCCTTCACCAAAAACAATAGGGATCATTTACTCAATAAGGGGTATCTACATGTAAAATATGAGATCCATTGAGTTTACCGTTCTTGAGATAGTGTTTACAAGCCAAGTGTCACATATATATACACACACACACACACACACACTTGACATCACCATCCCATAGATTCCTGACTATGTCAAGGAATCAAAAAGAAAATGATTAGATCCAACTCACAAGGCCTGGGAAGTGCCATTTTCAGCAATCTGGGAGGCATTTTGGCCAAAATTGTTTTGGTGGCTTTGGCCAAAATTTTTTTGGTGGCTTGCACCAAACTGTTGTGGCACTAAGCTTAGACAGTTTGCCTACAGGTCCCCCCCCCCCCCCCCGGGCAATTTCCTGGCTACACCTCTGTAAAAGTCGCCAACATTTAGCAATTAAGCTCTTTTTTGGGAGTCAAATATTTCCCCTGATTTCATCAATTGAAAGTCCCTCTCCCCTTGAAATTTTTCTGCGGACGCCCATGGTCACTAGAGGTCAGACAGTGGAAACCAATACTTCACCATGATATTTTGTCAATGGGCATGTACCATTCTATCCAAGAGGCAACTAATCACTAAACTTTTGGCTTCCTGGTTGACAATTACCATGGTAACAGAGGTAAATACTTACAGATGGCTGTCTTATTATCTTTCAGGAGGCCAGGAATTCTTGTTCTTGTGAACGATGCAGACTGGGAACTTGTGGTAAGAATTATGCATTTTATGTTCAGTAAAAGCCTGAAAGATAAGAGTTGAGTGACAGGATGCTTGTAATATTCAGCTGATGTTTTGAAATGAGGTTGTAGTTCCTCATTCCCTGTAAGTCAGATGAGATGGTTTTGTGTGTTTGCAAATTTGCCAGAATATTGTTGTAGTGTGATCTTTAAAAAAAAAAAAAAAAAAAAAAAAAAAAAAAAAAAACATGTGAAACTAATTTTGCTTCTTAAGTCAAATTGAGAGTTTAGAATTGGTTTTGTGTGACTTTGCATTGACTTTTGTCATTTTGCAACACTTTGATCCTAACTTTGAAAACAACATATACAACAACCTAGCCTTAATTTTACAGATAATTTTTGATTCCTTGCCGTAGGCAGAAGGAATCTGTGCGATGGTGATGTCGTGTGTGTGTGTGTGTGTATGTGTTGAACATCTGGGACCTGGTAAACGTAAACATCAAGACTGGTTTGATGACAATAACGAGGTAATACAGTCACACCTATCTGAGAAACATCGTCTATTAAAAGAGTATCAGAATGATCCCTCTTCCACCTCCAAGGAGACAGCTTTCAACAATATTCATCGAACCATGCAGAAAGAGCTATGTAACATGCAAGGCTTGTGGTTAAGTAAGAAAGCTGATGAGATCCAGAGTCTTGCAGACAGCAACAATGTCAAATGCTTCTATGAGGCCCTTAACACCATCTATAGTCCTAGGTCATCAGGATCATCCCCTGTGCTCAGTGCTGATGGTACCAAGCTCTTAACAGATAAGAAGCAGATCCTGGAAAGATGGGCAGAGCACTTTAACAGTATCCTCAATCGTCCATCAATAACGATGCCATAAACTGTTTGCCACAGGTGAAGACTAACTTTGCCCTGGACGATCTCCCCATGGAACACGAGGTGGAAAAAGCAATACATCAGCTGTCTTGTGGCAAGGCTCCAGGATCTGATTCCATCCCTGCAGAAATCTTCAAAGTGGGGGGAAAGGCCTTAATTCAGAGGTTAACTCAGCTTTACCAATTAATATGGAAAGAAGAGCAAGTGCCACAACAGTTCAAAGATGCCACTGTTGTTCATAAGGTAATCATCAGTCTTGTGACAATCACAGAGGAATATCCCTTCTATCTATTGCTGGCAAAATATTTGCTCGTGTTCTCCTTTATCGGCTCCTGCCTCACCTCGAGCAAGACCTCCTCCCAGAGAGCCAGTGTGGATTTTGTGCTGGTCGTGGGACTGTGGACATGATCTTTGCTGCCCGTCAACTCCAAGAGAAATGTCAGGAGCAGCGTTTGGATCTCTATACTGCTTTCTTGGACCTCACGAAAGCATTTGATACTGTGAGTAGAGATGGCTTGTGGAAGATAATGATGAAGTATGGGTGTCCTAGGAAATTCACTACACTAGTTTGGCAGTTTCACGATGGTATGATGGTCTGTGTCCTTGATGATGGAGAAGAATCTGAAACCTTCCCAGTAACAAATGGTGTCAAACAAGGGTGTGTTTCAGCTCCGACCCTCTTCAGTATGATGTTCTCTGCCATGCTTAATGATGCTTTCCATGACAGCCAAGACAGCATCAAAATCAGATTCAGGACTGACAACAAGCTCTTCAACATCAGGCGCATGCAGGCTGCTACAAAGGTTAAACAGTC
>WURT03081705.1:0-13037 GCA_009936505.3 Holothuria glaberrima | reverse complement strand
ACGGACAACCTTATACACCTGTTTTTGCAATATCTGGTAGTCCTGCAGAATTTCTGGTTGTCCCGGGCGACAGGACTGCCGTAAAAATCGAACACTGTAATGGGAGAACAGGTCATCAACACTACAGCAGAACATCATAGCTTAGAGTCTGAAGATCTGTTAGATTAAGCTATTCTGTAGATGGTGTTCCACTGATTCCAGGAGTTAGCAAAAGAATTTAAAGGGAAGAAAGTGCAAAGCTGTCTGATAATGGACTGTGATATGGGTGACAAAATTAAGGAAAATTAAAAGGGCTTTTAAAGTCTCTTTCTTAGCAGCTCTGGCAAACTTGTTTGGTGCCATTTCTGGTGGTTCCGAAAGACTGACCAGCTGTGTTGGCTTTTTACAACTGAAGGTAGACAGGTTTCTCAGAGATTTTAAACACTTTCTAAAACAGTGATAAAGAAAATTCAAGGACTTTATTATTTGTAAGTCGGATCCTTCTTGTGAAATTCGTCTTTTGAGCTTAATTTAAGATTCAGAGAAAATTTGGAAAATTATTTACCCTATTTTCAACCAGGGGAAATTCAGGGAATTGATTGGTACTAAAGAAAAAATGATCAAACTGTTTTGTACAGCCCTGCCAAGTCACCCGCATTAGGCGGGTGTCACCCGCATTTTCGGGTCGTCTCCCGCTCACCCACTTACCTGTCTAAATCTCCCACATTTTTAAAAATCTCCCGTATTGTACATAGTTTTCTTTGGGGAAAATATATTCTTGCTCTTTAGCGTAAAATTCATTTCCTGGGATCAAAATGCGAGAAAAAATCATCTCAAAACCGCCAAGATCGGAAATTACTCGGTCTACTTGCTAAATATGCCTGGCTGAAAGCATTGTTAACTATACAATCCATGAAAATGCTGTTCCGACACACACGAACACTATAGTGTCTGCCAAGTTTAATCATTCAATGCCACTGAAGTATTGTACTGCTGCGAATAGAACCAGCTGTTGCACACGAGGGATGTTGTGCACCGCTATAGTTAGATGAGGCTTACGGCTCAGTTTCTAACCACCGCTATAAACCTCCGTATAGAAGCTGTGCATAGGCGTGGGGGACAAGGGGGCAGACTGCCCCCCAGTTCCTGGAGAACTGAAAATTTGGGCATGATTCGCTATGAAATTCGGGCAGATATTCATGCAAATGATATCACTTGGTGAAAGAAAATTCGAGAAGAAGAATCATGTGCTCGAATTCACCTCAGTTTATTGCTTCTTACCGAATTTTTGTCATCATTCCTTGTCCAAAAATACAAAATCGATCCAATTGGAGGTCTCCAAGATTCCGTATATTGTGTATTGGTAGTGTTGCCATTGAGTGAATCTTATGTCCATACACCCTCATACACGCATATGCCTATGTTGTGTTCCACACTGTATAGAGCAGGCTTCCTCAAATGGTGGCGTTCCACACTTGTGTCTCACAATGCAATTTGGGATGGCGCGCAAAAAATACTAGAAGAAAATTGAAAAACTAATTAAAACAACATCTTGAACAAGCCCAATAAAAAGTCGGTCTCACAGCAAAGTAAAATTCCTAACCAAGTCACCCAAGTTTATTTTCACTAGTATAAATAAAAAGTCAGTGCACAGCGCACAAATAGTGCTTTGACTTTTCCAAGATGCCAGATCTTCTAAATGCGATTTTAGCCACTAGATAAGTGCAAATTGCTTTTTCTTGGTAATTTCTTGAATCTGACGCAAAATTCGCCCCTTCGAGATGTTTTTGAAAGTTGCTTTAACCAAGAAGATTCTCGAAAATTTTGTGGAAAATTTGGTTGGGAAATGGGGCAAAACGATCCACCATTTTGCATCTGAGCCCTTTCTGTAACAAAAAAGAAAAATTCAAAAGGGAGGGGGAACCCCCTCCCCCAGGTCGGCAATCACTGGCGCATTCAATGAACACAAATTCTCATGTGGCACTTCAGCAAAATTAATTGAGAAGCCTGGTTCTAGAGTGACGTGGCAGCTACTGGCAGGCGGTTTCGGGCCTAGGCATCGTATTCACATAATGGGAACTCTGCGGGAATGGGAACCGCTCTTCACAGTTCAAGTTACTCTGTACATTGCATTATCTCGACATCCATACGGTGTTTCCACTGAATCCACTCTTCTAGAAATTTGGAGGATCCATGGCTTGTCAAGGAAATTCCAGACATCTAGGATACGGTACGAATTGACGAAATTCGGGCATAGTATGTAACATAAACTTCAAGCAGAAATGAGAATATCATAATGATGATATATTGGATCTTTGATCCATTTTCGTTCCATGGAAATCAAATTCTCGTGTCTGGAAACATTGTATCCACATATAAGACCCCCGATCGACCATGTGTAATTTCTGTTTACATTCTGTTTAACTCATCTTATTTGTATTGCCATTTTTCATAGATTTTTTTTTTTTCATTGAGAAATTGCAGACATGATATTCCTGTTTCAAGGCTGGGTAAATGCAGCTTAGAACACCCAGGAAGTGCCATTTCCGGCCATCTGGGGGGTTTGTAAAACACAAAATTTTCTTGTTCCCTACGCGCCAACTGATGGTGGCGCTCCGCTTAGATAGTAATCCCGCTAATGAGTAACAAACAAAATCATGCGACCTTGGCATCTCTGTTTGTCTTGTGGAAAAGTCAAAACAAGGTTTACAAGGATGATGTACAATGGAGGCATTAGAGATGTGTCATACTGAAAATTAATTGAAATAAACATCTGATGCAATATTTAGGTTTCATCAGTGAAATGGTAGGAAAGATTTGAGAATTTTAGATGAATGCCACACTGAGAATACTGTATCTTAGAGGTAGGAATTGAAGCTTAATTTTGGAGGTATTGGAATGCAAATCAACTACAGATCTTGTAACTGAAATTTTCAGAAGTGATGGCACAGTAAAGTGGACCCTGTATGTACAGATTTTTTATGAATTTTCTGTGACAACAAATTGAGCAAAGTTATAACGTAAGTTGGTATTGGAGAAGAGATAAGTTATATGCCGCTGTTTGTGTAGAAAAAATTGAGTCTTGTCATCCTCAATCACAAGACAATATTGTATACTGCTGTCTGTATCACCTACTAGTAGTGCACTTTGTCATTGGGTACAATGTTCTCCCCCAAATTTTAGCTCTAAATACAGTTACATCATAGTAAGAAGTACCAAATAAGATTGCAAACAGATGATATAGTGAATTCTTTGTGGTTTTACTGTCACAGTATCAAAGTAAATGCCCTCATTTCTGTTGATGATATAATATATAAGAAACAAGATGCAATGATTTAAACAACCTTCATAAGTCTTGCAGCTAGGTGATTTTATCACCAGTTGGCACCCTTCTTCTGCCCTTGTAGGACTATACTGAAGAAGTGTTCACTAGACAGCTATATTTTAGGTGAAACAGAAGGCATCTCTTTTCTTATTGACAACCACCTCCCTGATATTTGTAAACACATCATGCATGTCAGTATAAGAATGTCTCACTCACTTCAAATATAGCAGTCACATTGCCTGTTTTCTTACTTGCTTCATACAGTGTTACTTTACATAATGTTACAGTGGTTGATTTCCATCATTTGATGTCTGTGTTTCTTTGCCTTAACACAGCTCCAGTAAAGACACTTTTAGACTCACATAAATATATCATGGATGTGATTCCAAAGAAAGAGAAAACAACACTTATCTTCATGCGAACTGTTTGGAGAAGAAAACTGAAGATTGAGAAAGAGCTCCTCCTATCTTTACTCTTCAATCAGGTACAGTGAAGAAATGCGTCACTAAAATATAATTGTAAAAGAAAGGAACTGAAAACACTTTCACAATGTACACATTTTGAAAATGTTCCCTTCATTTTTTCCAGATCCTGACACTGTGGTTTTCTTTCCAAAAGTGTGTTAAGAAAGCTTCCAACCTGACTTCCTGTTGATAGGGGAGTACTTGTGTTCCTTTGAGGCAGCTTTTATTGGTTTCAATGATAAGAGAAACCTATGCATTCATGATTGGGTGTGTGTGCGTGTATGTGATGTGTTTGTGACACTTTGCTCGTTAACACGATATCTCAAGAAGGGAAACCCTGACAGTTCTCAAACTTGATACATAGATGCCCCATATTGAGAGGAAGAACCCTATTGTTTTTGACGGGGGTCAAAGGTCATGTTGGGTCACCAGAGGTCAAACTCCAAAAACCTTGTTAACACAATATCACATGTTAGAAAGCTTGGATTGATTTCATACTTAGTATGTAGATGCGTTATGGTGAGAGGAAGAACCCTATTGTTTTTTTGCGGGGGTCGAAGGTCATCTGGGGTCACCGGGGTCAAAGGCCGAAAACCTTGTTAACATGATATCTCAAGTTAGGAAGCTTGCATTGATTTCATACTTAGTATGTACATGCGTTATGGTGAGAGGATGACCCCTATTGTTTTTTGCGGGGGTCAAAGGTCATCTAAGGTCACCAGGGGTCAAACTCTGAAAACCTTGTTAACACGATATCTCGAAGGAGGAAGCTTGGATTGATTTTGTACTTAGCATGTAGATGTGTTATGGTGAGAGGAAGAGACCTATTGTTTTTGGTGGGGTTCAAATGTCATCTGGGATCACCAGGGGTCAAACTCCAAAAACCTTGTTAACACGATATCTTGAAGTAGGAAGCTTGGATTGATTTTGTACTTAGTATGTAGATGTATTAGGGTAAGAGGAAGAACCCTATTCTTTTTGGTGGGGGTCAACGTTCATCTGGGGTCACCAGGGGTCAAACTCTGAAAACAATGTTAATATGATATCTCGAGGTAGGAAGCTTGGATTGATTTCATACTTAGTGTGTTGATGCGTTTTGGTAAAAGAGAAAACCGTTATTGGTTTTAGTGGAGGTCAAAGGTCATTTGGGGTCTGCAAAGGTCAAAACGCAAAATTTCTCAATAATTTCCAAGATCAAATGTGAACTCAAAACTGTATTTTTCCAACACCTTAAGATAGAGATAGCGTTTTAGCAGTGACTGAAGGAAATGGGATAACATGGCATTATCGGGAATAAAAGATATGCATCATCGAAACTTCAATGCATTTTTGCATTCTGGTTTACATTGGCATTCCAAAGAAAGGGAAAGTAACACTCATCTTCATGCAAACAGAATTACCTGTCTTTTGAATATATTAAACTTGTCCTGTCAATCAAAACCCAGCAAAACCCAGTGTCTTTGCATTTGATGCTACTAAACAGACCCCATTTAACAGAAGAGAAAAAATCGACATCTCCTTTTTTTGAAAAATTTTCAAGTTTTAATGAAATGTTGCTCATGAGACCAGAATATTTGCTGATTGCATTTAACTTTCATTCTGAGGATTTAAGCAATTACAAAACTTTGTCCTTTTGTGATGTTGTACATACTTCTGACTTACTTCTACTTACTTCACACGAGTCATCCATTTCCACACAGGATTGAAATTGACACTTGCAACTAAGCTAAATCAAAATTGCCACATTTCAAAATTATTGTACACCTTACCAGCCCCTGATCTTGATTTGCTGGAGGATCAGTATGATAATACTTTGTCAAGTTTACTACATAGACATTCTCCACTCCAGACTCATAAAGTGTAGTGCTGACCAAATACACTCCAGTTTACTGATGAACATGGGAAACTGCAATGTTCTGGAGCTCACTGGCTGTCATCTAAACTGAAACTTCACAGGCAAATCCACATTGAGAAATGCAAACATTTAATTTAAGTGCAGTACATGTAAAAATTATGAAGGGTGATTGCATACATTTTGCAAGCTGAAATCAATTTTATTCAGCAGACTGGAGAATATCAAGTTTATAGCCCATGCAATAGTTTCTGATTCCTTGCCGAAGGCAGGCAAGGAATCTATGCGATGGTGATGTCGTGTGTATGTATGTGTGTGACACCTACTTGTAAACACCATATCTCAAGGAGGGTAACCCTGAGGGATCTCATACTTGGCATGGAGATAACCCTTATTGAGTAGATGATCTCTAGTGTTTTTGGTGGAGATCAAAGGTCATTTGGGGTCACCAGAGGTCAAATGGTAAATACTTTGGAAATTGCTTGTAAACACGATATCTCTAGAAGGATAAATGTGAGTGATCTCATACTTAGCATGTTGATTGCCCATTTTGAGTAGATGATCCCTATTGTTTTTTGTGAAGGTTAAAGGTCATTTGGGCTCACCAGAGGTAAAAGATTAAATTCAACCAATGACTGAAAGAAATGGGACATCTCGCAGAGATGCTAAGTATCTCAATTTTAGGTGAAATTATTAAGATTTTTATCCTTTATTCTGCCATTATGAAAACCTGCATCAAATACCGATTTTTAATATTGCCGAATCACTGCCCACAAAGCAAAGGACAGTTGTGGAAGTTCACCAGCTTAATTATTTGATTGACAGCCCTCCCTTGTCCTTATAGGGACATCTGTGTGAGCAAGCATCAATGTAAATTGGAATTAATTAAATGCTACCATGGTTTATTAATTTTAAAAAGAGAACTAAGTTACTGACCATTTGGATCAGATACCCTTGACCGTGCATGAATTGTGATTGCTTAATTGAATAAAACAAATTGTACTGTAACTGTGCAGTATACTGTCTGTGTTGATATCCCTTGAATTGCCTGTTTAGCCAATGTATTTCTTCAAAGCAAATTAATTTATGCTTGAATGTGTTTGTTAACACAAGATGTGAACAGAGCAGGTCTTGTGCAACTTTGGTGAAACTTGGGAGATGAAATATAGTTAACATTCACTGCCAACCACTTTGAAGACCATGTAGTAGTCGCCAGGGATACAGCCAATCTTCACATTAGCTAAAAAGTTTTGTGGTATGCTCATGGCTTAGTTTCATTTCGTTCAGCAAGGAGCCAGCATGCTCATCGGGCTTTTGTTTAAAGGGAGGTGAAAAATCATTTTAGGTCACAAGGTTTCTAAAGGTTTTGAATTATTAACATGAAGTTTCAAGTAGGATAACTGTGTGGGATCTTATGCTTGTCATGTGGGTAACTCATGCTTGTTACAATATATTACATTGCAAGGAATCACTAAGCCTTTTGGCTTTCTAGTTGTGTATTTGTCTCTATTGATTTGTCGTTGTAGCCTCAGACAGCTACATTTTAAGATGTTTTAAGATGTTGATGTCACTTTTATTCTATGTTCTAGATAAAGCAAGATTACCTGCAGAACAGAGTCATCCTCCTCTCAGAAGAGGGTATGACAGAAACAGTTAAAGAGATGGTATCATATCTTGGGGCTTTGCTTCTCCGAGTTATGCAAATTAACCAAGTGCCTACCATGTGAGTGCAGAAGGATTTATGTTTGATTATAGCTAATTCAAGCCAGATTCTTGTGTCTTGTAAATAAGAGAAATAATAATGGGAGTGCTTTTTGTAAATTTGTAATATTGATTAAAAGAAAAAACAAGTGTGATGAG
This sequence comes from Holothuria glaberrima, assembly GCA_009936505.3. Classification (NCBI taxonomy): domain Eukaryota; kingdom Metazoa; phylum Echinodermata; class Holothuroidea; order Aspidochirotida; family Holothuriidae; genus Holothuria; species Holothuria glaberrima. The sequence continues at coordinate 5,557 of WURT03081705.1, read as the reverse complement.
TTTGTTCTTTCTATTTTCAACCAGAGGAAGTATTGTGATCAGCAAGGGTTGTACAAAAATGCTTAAAATTATTTACAGCTTTATACCCTAAAAGGAGTAATTTTTCCAAACACAACTTAACTGAGGCAACATAAGACAAATGATTTTAGTGTTCAACAGCATGGGGACTTTTTGATTATAGATGGTGTGGTTAAAATAAGGCTATTCACAGTAACGTCATTGGTTGGCATTGGTTGGCATAGAACAAGCGCAAGAAAACGTGTGTATGTTACGTGTTGCTCGTGTAAACGCTTGTGCTGTTGCACACAGAAAGTAGATGAATTGCAATGATCATACTTTTCATTGTGATGACAGCGTAAATGTGCCTTGCTAACTCTTTTGCCTGAATTTGTACTTGACATGGTTTCAATCTATTAAACAGGTTAGCAACTTGCATAAGAATACAATCAGTGGCAAATTTGCTAAAGGTTTAAATACATTATGCTCTTTGTCAAGAAGCCAGATACAATTCCAGAAGGTCATCTGGTGATCTTCCCAATTGTGCTCACTCTTTTACACCCCTCATACTACTGTTAAAACCTTTACCATTCCAATTGTACTTTTAAACTCAACTAAAAAGTACTTGGCTGCTTGTGTAAGGTGCTTGATGCTCTAGTTGGTTTGTAATTATAACAGTCCATGTAGTTTCGATTAACCTATGCATTCATGATAGCATATGCACGTATGTTGGAGTGTATGTATGTATGTGTGTATATTTACATGTGTGTAGGTGTTTGTTTGTGATGCTCAGCTGGTTCACACTATCTCAAGGAGGGAAACTCCAACAGTTCCCATACTTGGTATGTGGATGGCTTGCACTGAAAGAAAGAATGCTACTGTTGTTGGTGAAGGTCAAAGGTCATTTGGTGTCACCAGAGTTCACACTCTGATGACCTTGTTAAAGCAATATCACAAGGTAAGAAGCATTGATACATCTTCATACTTTAAGCATGTATATAGATGCATTATGTCATGAGGAAGAACTTCCCATTCCTGGTGAAGGTCAAAGGTCAAACTCTGAAACCCTTGTTTGCACAATATCTCAAGATAGAAAGCATAGATACTCTCCATACATAGCAAGTTGATGCATTTTGTCAAGAGAAAGGACCTTACCATTTTTTGCGAAGGTCAAAGGTTGTTTGCGGGCCTCTTGAGATATTGATTAACACAATATCTCAAGGTAGATTCTTTCCTTGAGATGGATACTCTCTTAAGGTGGATACTCTCTATGCAAAGTATCATCTAGATATATTATGTCAAGAAGAAGAACCCTAGTGTTTTTGGTGGAGGTCAAAGCTCATCTAGGGTCATCTGAAGTCAGGGTCCACTCTATAGTCCCCCATCTCATTGGTCCCCTATTTAGCATGATTCGTATCATTAGTCCCCCCTTTCATTATTCCATCTCATTAGTCCCCCATGTCATTAGTCCCCTGTCTCATTAGGGTTAGGGGTTGGCAGAGTTAGGGACTCGAGTCTGGGACTTGGACTCGAGTCAGACTCAAGTCCTGTTTTGGGGGAACTTGAGTTTTAGGGTCAAAAGACTTGGGACTGGACTTGAGACTTCAAGTTGCCCAAAAAGTTAGTAAAGACTTGCGACTTGACTTGCCACTTGCCCCAAAAGACTTGATATTTTATGAGTGACTTGCTGGCTCAATAAATTAAGAGAGTTGTCAAGGCGGGAACGATCATTTTCATTCACAACACAACTCCGTCGCGCTGATACATTCGCACGTAAGACTGTACACGGTTGGTTGCAACTTGCACTACTTTGCCTATACTTTGATTTGCCTGACAGATTGAAGAGTGGTTCATTGGGTTGGCGATCAACTGTAAAAATAATCAATTCATGATACATAGTCAAGTGGTCAGAGCATTTTACTTACAACCAGGCATTCAGGGGGTTCAACTAGTGGCCGGGTATCAAAGATGGCAAAAATAGAACCTACTGCCATTGTGCCCAGGCTCTGCGTGGGTCAGTATTTGCATCTGGAGCACCAAGTAAAGTAATGGATTATAGTGCTTTTAATAGTGTAGTCTTCTTCTTCACAGGTTCAAGAAGCCATCAGAAGCTCACCGAGGAAGCCAACTCTTGGTGGATCCAAAGATAAAATGAGACCTGGGCCTAACATATTATTTATTGTATTAATAAAAATGTTGAGAATTGACTTTAGACTTGCCTAAAGTTTACAAAAAACTTGGGACTTGACATCTCTGACTTGCAACTTGACTTGGGACTTGGAGATGGAGACTTGTTGACATCTGTGGGGGTTAGGTTTAGAGGGTTTGGGTTAGGGATAGAGGGTTAGGGTTATGAGATGGGAGACCAATGAGGTGGGGAACCAATGAGACGGGGGATCAATGAGACAGGGGACTATAGACATTAAAATCTTGCGAAGATGATATTTCAGTATGCTTGTAGATGCATTATGAGGAACAACTATTGTTTGTGGTAAAGGTCAAAAGTTAACTGGGGTCATTGGAGGTCAAACTCTTAAAATTTGTAAACAGGATATCTCAAGATAGGAACCAGTGATACTCCTAATACTTAGCATAGAAGCATATGAAGAGGAAGAATGCTTTTGTTTTTTGAAGATATCAAAGGTCATCCACTGTAAGGTCAAACTTTGAAAACCTTGTTTAAATGATATTCCTGGTGGGAAGCATGAATGCATATAGATGCATTATATGAAGAGGAAGAACTCTGTTACTTTTGTAGAGGGCAAAGGCCATCTGAGTTCATCTGATATTTCATGCTTGGAAGCTCAAAAAACACAAAAATGGCTTTATTTGCCCTATAAAATGCAAAAGAACTGTTGTTGTTGATGAATTTGTGTTTGGTGAGAAGTCACGCTTTCAGCTCACCATTTGTCAAATTCTGAGAAACCTAGTAATATCTCAAGGTAAGCATCGTGGTAGTTTCTCATACACGGTGTGTTAATGCATCACATTGATCCAGAACATTCACATTTTAGAGCCTCTAAATTAACGTAAAATCCACTGAAATGCATCAAAACCTCATTGCATTTTTGCATTCTTTTCATACCTTATTTTGTTGTGTTTTTGTTTTTGAACTTTGCAGGAGAGATTTACCGAACTTGGTACCAAGCATGTGTTTCTCTGGCCAACTACCACAACATCCTCCAGAGTTACAGATAACCCCTCAGCAATGGCTCAATCTGGTACAAATGAAGACAGATGAAGATATAGTTAGACTTTCTCCAACTAGAGCAAAGGCTCACTTCCTTCATTTAATAGAAAAGGCCAAGCTGTATGGTTCAACTTTCTTTAAAGTGATAACAACATCTAACCAGCAGATTGCTAATGAAGACTGTATCATGGCTATCAATAAAAGTGGTGTTCACATACTAAATTCAAAGAGACATGTAAGTTGAGTATGCATATGAAGTTCAGATATATATGTTAATCTGAAATGTTGCAAGGAAGAGCACCTTGAGGACAAAGGACTGACAGTTAGCTATTACATGTTTAGATGTGCCAAAAACTGTTTTGAATGTTTAATGTAAAACTAACTACAAGTATTCTTAGCAGCTCATGTCAGGAAAACCTTTGAGTATGCTATAAAGGAGCAAATCTAATTTTTCTTTCATCCATTGTATCTTATTTAGCTGTTGGTGTTTTCATATAGCATTGGTGACATTATGTCTGCATTACCATATGACACTTATGATGGACACAAATTCCTCAAGATCAATAGTGGAACCCTGCAGACAATAAAAGGAGAACATTACGAATTGGAGAGGGTGAGTTTAGGAATGCAAGTTATTAGTGCTTGTGGGAGGGATATGGGAGTGTGGGGGCATTGAAACCCTGACCCCAAGTTGCTATTAAATGTATATTGTCATAAGCAGCACTTCTATTCATACCTGTTGCATGCTTATTGCTAGTCTCACATAGAAGGAAGGCTGGATTAGCTGTGACTGGTATATTCACTGAACTGGTTAAAATGAAACTATAGTATCATTTTCACCCCACTGACGATGTAAGCTGCTGACAATGCCCCCTATAAACTTGGCTCGAGTTCTCATAGTAAGGTTAGCCTAGTATAGTAATCCTAACTCAGTTTGATGCATAATTTTAGGCCTAAGTCTATGGCATTCCCTTCTTCCTAATTCAGTAGGCCTATTTGCTATTAACATTGACCTCCACTCTGTACATAGCCCGCCCTAAACGTAAGGTCTACTTTCATTGAATCATTTCTTAATAAATCAATCAAATTCTCTTTCCAGCTTACTACTACATTCATGAGATCAGACTCTATCATGTGTTTTTGCTCAATCTTATCAAAAGTGGTATTGTCAGAACTTATATAGTGGACATTTTTTGCCTTTGTAAATATTGTGTACAAATTCATTCTGAAACTTCACAGGAATGAAAACAATAAATTCAGTGTCTTTGTTCCAAACCATGCTGTATCAAGCTCTCTCATTGCAGGGCTCCACATTTACTTCTAACCTCACTTGCCAAAGAGGGCAAGCAGCCACTGAAATCCTCTTGCCCTTTCAATTTTCACTTGCCCTTACAAACCGGCAGAATATTGAGTTTTGTAGTATCCCCTACCTCACAGTAACAAGTTCACACAATTATTTTTCAAATACTGTATGCTCTCATTGGAATTCATCCAAATGTTTTAAAAACTTATTTTCCTTTAAAACACACTTCAAAAGTGAGCATTCCCCCCACGTTTTCCTTTAATATCTTATCGTTAAAACGATCATGCTTATTTGCCAAATCAATTACCAAATAAAGCTGTCTGTGACTCTTTAATCATAGCATTTAGTTACGTGATTGAATTGATTCTGACCGACTTATAGTTAACCTAATAATTCCCCTTCAGGAACAAAATTTTGTGCGATGGTGATGTCGTGTGTGTGATTGTGTGTGTATGTGTATGTGACGCCTAGTCGTAAACACGATATCTCAAGATAGCAATGACCTACACTCGTCATAATTGGTATGTAGATTTGTCATGTTGAGAGGAAGAAACCTATTGTTTTTGGTGGAGGTCAAAGGTCATTTGAGGTCGCCAATGGTTAAACTGCGAAAACCTTGAAATTGGCTTGTAAATACGATCTCAAGATAGGAATGACCAACACTTTTCATATTTGGTATATAGATCTGTCATGTTGAGAGGAAGAAAAATGCTATTGTTTTTGGTGGAGGTCAAAGGTCATTTGAGGTCACCGGAGGTTAAACTGTGAAAACATTGTAAGTGGCTTATAGACAATGTATCTCAATGTAGCAATGAGTGACTCTTTTCATGTTTGGTACATAGACTTTTTATGTTTATGGGGAAAACCCTATTGTTTTTGGTGGAGGTCATTGAGGTCACCAGAGGTCAAAATCCAAAAACCTTATTAACACAATATCTCAAGGCAGGAAGCTTGGATAGATATCATATGTAGTATGTGGATGCATTATGTTGAGAAGATGAACCCAATTGTTTCTGGTGGAGGTCAAAGGTCATCTGGGGTCATGGGGAGTCAAACACTGAAAACCT
>WURT03081694.1:0-13037 GCA_009936505.3 Holothuria glaberrima | reverse complement strand
ATTCATTACCTTTTATTGATGCAAGAGATAAGCTGTGGTCAGCTCCTTGCTAACTTTGGGCTAAAAGAAGATTCATGCCATGTATGAAGTAAATCTGGTATATGGCTTTCCCATTCGGGAGTACTGGGTGCATCTCCAGATGGTCTTGTTGGAGATGATGCCATCATAGAAGTCAACTGTCCTTACACAACGTGCTTCAACTATTGCAGAAGCAGTAATGACTAAAGACTTTTATATCATAAAAGGTGAACTTGGAAGTTATGAACTTAAAAAGGATCATGTATGTTTGCAACAAATCCAGGGGCAATACATTTGGCAAATCGCAAGTTGTGCTACTTTGTTGTTTGAACCACAAAGGAGACCTTGATTTTACAGATAACACGAGATGGACTGTGGGCTGAAAACATCAAGTTTCTTGAAAGGTTTCACCACGACCATATCATTCCAGAACTTTTGGGTAGAGATGACCAAGATGGCTGAAAAATGTGTATTTTAAAGTTGTAATTGCTAGGAATGCACCGGACTCAAAATGTCAGATCCAGATTTTGTTTTTATAAGACATGTTACTATTTTCTTTGGGCGAGGGTGTTGGAGAAAGGGGAGAAAAAGGTCTATATTCGGTGGTCGATGGCGAAATGCCTATTCCCCCCCATTTTTTTTAATTATACCAAAATAACTTCTGACTTAAAGCTTCTTACAATGCAGATAATTTTAGTTAAATACACCTATTCTGTGTTAAAATATTTGGAAATGAATAAACAAAAAAAATATATATAAAAATTAGTAATTAAAAACAAGGCATCTAACCAATGGCTTGGGGTGTTTTTTATTGATTCAATTAATATCTTTTAAAAACGGTTGGGTAATTTGATAACTCTGCTGGCTAATAATTTACAATTAGTAAAACTGGACAACTGATTAAGTAATTAAAATAGTATTCTTTCATGTATATTCAATCTCAACAGTATCTCAAATCTCTTTTATCAGAGAGTTTTGAAGGTTTATCTTCACTTTAACTACCTTGTCGGCAAAAGATCGAAGGTATGGGGGGATGAATGTAAAAATCTTAACATTTTTAAGGCGGTCGTTTGCTCTCTCCACATGAATTCTACACTCTGCAATGTTTTTAGTTAGTTTAATTTCACTGTCATTGAATTTCCTATGTGGGAGGAGGGTGGAATATTCACTGAGACTCCAGGTGGCACAATGTCTTGAATGAGGAATCCCTTATCTGCAAGAATCAGATCTCATGCTTGTAGATAGGATAATATGCCACACTCCTTCACGATGGCCTTATCAGAAACTGATCCTGGATATAAGTTGCTGCAGTATGTTATGACGGCATTAGGAGCCACCCCTAAAAGTAAGTTGAATGAGTGCATTCCTCTGTAGGATGAATAAGTACACTTTTGTTCACTCATAAGTTTTGGAACAGAAATTTCTACATCTTTAAAATCAATCACATTCCTACAATTTCCAAACAGTTGAAAAGCATCTGGCTTGACATTTGGTTCTTGCCTCTGGAGGGAATGTCCTTCATAATAACTTTACACAAAAGTTAATACAAAACATGAATAAAGGTAGTAACAATGTTGCTGATGGTAGTTGCGCTGGTGTGAAATAATGTAAGTTCGTATAGTTTTGCTGCAATTTCATCATGGTAATAAAAATTTGGTCTTTAAGGTGATTGCCTCAACTTTCCAAGTATTGTAATATGTAACACTATCTTCAAATTTCTGATATAATCAACAACACTACTAAATATTTTTTTTGTTTGGGAGGCCAGTCTCCATACGAATCACCTCATCTGGCAATGCCTCTGCGCTGTATCTGTCTCTTCTATAAATTAAGTTATCTCTCATATCGATTCGTTCTCTAGTTGTTTCATAAAGAGTTTACATTTAACACTACATTGTCTATATGGAGTTTATTCACTTCATCAGTTCTAGGGCTTTGGGTGTTGGGGTGTTTACAGGTGCTGACGCTGACGATTCAGGGGTTAATTTCACCTTATTTGTTCTCTTAGGGGTCTCATGTGCTGGTGGAAATCGCTTATTTCCATTTCGCAAAAACTTTAGTGGTCCATTTTCCTTTTTTCCGTCCCGAAAGTGGCAGATGCATACAAGGGAAATGCTATTTGACTCTTTATCTGCACGCCTATGAAAAAAGGGAAAGACATTTCAATAGAAATTTTATGTGAAGAAGAATTGTGTTACATCAAGTCTTTGTATTCATACCTTCTGGTGCTCATATTTAAAAATTCAAATATTTGTTGCACTCCTATACTTGTTCTCGTCCTCGGGAATGTACTCTTTTACCCGTACTCTTACTCAAGACACTGCACTTGTACTAGAGCTAGTACATTTGCATTGCAATCAGCACAGACATCGACTACAGACATCAGTTGTGCTAGCGTGGGTTCCGAGTCACGTTAGCATACGCGGAAACGAAAAGGTCGACGCACTTGCTAAGGAAGCCGTACAGATGGACGTCACCAACATCTACTTGCCACACACCGATTACCTCCCTAAGATCAGCAACTAAAAACAAAATGGCAGGAACTGTGGGATACCTTCCCCGAGATCAAATTGCACTGAATAAAACCAACGTTTGGGACAGGGCCGTCGCGACCGGGGGTGTGGAAGGTGTCTCAACCCCCCAAAGTTCGTCAGAGCGACGGTAGTCGGAAAATCTGAAAAAACAATTGGAATTTCTGATTCCTCAGTGTAGCATATTTTTCCGACTGAGCCTATTTCAACTTTGTATCTATTTTCCAACTTTATCAAGTGTAAAAAATAATACCAAACATTATTTTCTTCACGTAAAATCGAATTAAACCTGTCCTTTGACATCTTAGTCAATGAAAAATTTCGGCACCCTTCGCGCACATACGTAACGATTTGCGCTTCATCTCATTACCATTATTAAGGTAATTATACATGGAACTATTCCGATCACAACACTTTCCGAAAAACAAAGACACATCTCCAAACATCTGTAGGGCCTCGCATCAATATGAGATCTTTCAATCTAATTTGTAGCATACTAGCTATGGAAGGTTGAAAGTACGTACTTGATGCTATACATTTTTCAAAAAAAAAAATGCCGAGCTCTTCGCGTGTAGCCATCATCGGTATAGATGGTGTTTGTGTATACACTTACGACCAAACAGCATTCTGAAATGCGTTTTTTTAGTCCTTCATTCCTTTTGCTATACCTATCAGACTGGAAGCTATTCGTCTGGAGTTTTCGTTCAAAATTAGTAAAAATCCGATAGATGTGAAGTGCTTGGTGTCATACTCTATATTATCATTTGGATGAAAGGTAAGAAGCATCATGTTGTTGCCCCATTTTATATAATTGATCCAGAGCTTCCAGGTATTTGCCAGCCTTAGATACCCTTTTATAGTGCACAATGAAGGAAAAGAAAATCTTCGTAATAGTCCAAGAATGTTTCTCTTGACTCCACGCCCGTATTTTGGCCAAAAAAAATTGTTCAAATAAAAGACAGTAAAGAAGCCAAAAAAAGGGGGGAGGTCTTCAGGAAGTTTGTTTACAACGTATTTTTCTCTAAGACAACTTAATCTCTTCTTTCCCCTAACCAGAAATTAGAATTCACTCTAAATTATCGACTTTTTCCAGCCATATTTGAGCAGCTCAAAAATATCCCAAACATAGCACCATTTTGCATCTAGGCAACCTTAAATTAATAAAAATAAATTCTCAAAGGGGCGGGGGAACCCCCTCCCCTTAGACCCCTCCCCCAGGACGGCCCTTTACGTCGTAACAAAGGAAGGATCCCTACTGCTGCTGAATTCGCCAAATTATGAGCATTTTAAGTCATATATGAGTCAGTGGCGGCGGACCCGGGAGTCTTGGGGGCCCAGCCCCAATGAAGAAGTGAGTGGGTTAAAGGTATGTTCAGCCCCCAGTATTTGCCAAGTGCAGACATGAGATCCACATTTCAACGCTAGGTACATGCAGCTTAGAACCCTCGGGAAGTGCCGTTTCTGGCCATAAGAGGGGTTTGTAAAGCCAACAATTTTCTTGTACGCTACGCGCCAACTGATGGTGGCGCTCCTCTTAGAAACAAATAGAAACGTTTCTCATAGATTGCTTTTTTTTTCATTAATTGAGAAATAGCAGACATGAGAGACATATTTAAAGGTTGGGTACATGCAGCTTAAAACACTCGAGAAGTGCCGTTTTCGGACATCTGGAGGGTTTGTAAAGCCAAAAGTTTTCTTGTACGCTCTGCGCCAACTGATGGTGGCGCTCCGCTTAGATAGTCTCCCTGGCATTCAGCCTCCCCCCTCCCATATTTCTTCAGTTCCATCACGCCTGATAGCACCTAAAAATTGTCCCAAAGATAGCAACATTTTGCATCTAAGCAACCTTACATTAAAAAAGAATTCTAGAAGGGAAGGGGACCCCTCCCCCAGGACGGGACCTTTATGTATTGACAAAGGGGGGTCCCCCCACTGATGTATACAAAAAACGCAGGGTGCGTAAAAGTGCACTATACACGCTGCCGCTCAGTTGGAAAAAACATCCAGCCAGTCGGAATTTGGGACCTTCACACCCCCCTAAACATATGACCCTAGCTACGGCCCTGGGTCGGGACTGTGGGTAATTCATCCCCCAGAAAGCGGAGAGATGATTTAGCACTGACTGTCTAGGGGTCGCATCGGTCACACTTACTTTACCCATGCATATTTTTTCCACGGAAATGAGAGACCAAATTGTATCCCATGTGATTGTGCTGTCACCGTTAGTCGCATTCTCGTTGACTTTTACTCCCATATTCGTCAGAAGTACTACAAAGATGGAAACGATATTCGAGCATACTGACCCTTCTCTTGTTCTGGGCTTTCTCAAGGAAGTAAGCTTTGCAGTAAATTTTAAAATGACTCCCGCATTCCTTTTTTCTAGACATTTTAGTTAAATTCTACCAAACCTTTTTAAAAGTTGATTTTTACCCCACTATTCCCTTTTTTACCTAGCTGACACTATACAACACATAGGCACGTTGGTGTGTCGTTATACCCCATCTAACTAACTAACTTCAGCAAGTTCATAAGGCGTAATAGTTTGCTTTGCCCATTGAACTTTCTCCACTTTAATATAAGTAAATGGAAAGTCTATAATACAATGCGGATTGATGCTAACAATAGTTTGTGTTTACTCAATATAATCAAACACCAACTTTATTTAATGACAAACATATGTTTTCTGTATTTTTGAATTAAGAAATGCAGTGTTACAGAATTCGAAGAGATCTACTTTTCTAGTAGAACAGTCAGTACTGAGTAACTTGTTCCCTGCTTTCTTGAAATTCACATGTTAGTAACAGTAGTACAGTTTACAGTATTGCAGTCTACACAACAGGTCTTCCTGGGAAATATACTGTTCACCAATTATCAAAATCAGAGAGAAACTGTCAAACCGCCTGTACAGCTTTATGAGCCGGACGTTCTGGATGTAACTCTGCAGTTAACGATCATAAGTTACGAGTAATCCATCCCTTGATGCACTGTTTTTATACACAATCAATGGAATACGAATGTGGTAGAAACCCATAGCGGAATATCAATTTCAATTTCATGCCTGCTGGCTTTCCAACTGTGCACATTAACTTAAAATTTGTAGTGTTTCCACATGCTACATCACAACTATGCATTGTATTTCTATTCAAACCTATATTTTTGTACTGATACTATTTGATACTTTGTACTGGTAAGTATGACACACATACATAACAGTTTAATGGGTTAATATCTTGATGTAAAGGCTTACTGCATCTTTCACAAAACAAATATAGTAATTCGGCCTCGCACTTCGACACTACACTTGCCGTTCTCTTACTAAAGTGCAACACCCTTACTCGAAAATTTTGATTTTTTCCCTCTGTTGCTATATTTTTGCTGCCAGAGTCATAGCCGCAGCAACACAAACTTGCTAATGATATCATTCGAATGTAAATGTTTCTTTTTGCGCGAACAGTTACCTGGTTACGTCAAATTTGTGTCGTCTTAAATGTAGGACAGACGAATATTCTTCTGCATTCAGTTATGCAGTATTTATGTTCTCAAATACCCTGCGATATACATGCGAGGGATAAAAGGGGGATGTGGCAAATTTCCCCGTTTCCAAAGGAAGAGGCGAGTGTCCACGCCTTTAGTGCCTTTTTACCCGTGTCTTAGAAGCCAAAGAAATTCCTTACTCGGGCAGGTAAACAGTCCAACTTAATGCACCTGACCTACGCTAGAGCGTTCTGGTACTCAAGTTCTTAAACTCTTATTTCAAGTTTTCAGTCGGCATAATGCATGTGAACATGTTTCACATCTTTTCTTGTTTACACCTTCCTACTTTCTTAGTTTTAACGTTTCAAGTATAAGCGATGTTATTATGCAAAAGGTCTCACTCGGGAATCTTCATTTCCCCACCGTAAGTACGTTGTAAAAGGACGTAGATGTTTGTACGATAAATTGGTAACACAAAAATCGACTTCATTTTGTTTTTCTTATGTTTAACACTCAAAGCATTGTAGCTTAATTAAGGAGAAACCTCCTGTACTTGATACCAAAACTTATCAATGATTATATCCTTAAATGTTACAAAACGCACTGAAACGTAAGCATTGTTCAAGGAATATAAAAAACATACTTCAAAATGAAACTTTGAAATTCTTACTGATGCAGCTGAGGCACCGGAGGCAAATTTTAACCATGGATAGGCATAAGTTAATGGTACGTAGTGGCTCAAGGGTTGGTCACGATATCAGTATGTGCTTTGGGATACTGCGAATAATAAAGGGGGAGGTCATTTTGCAGTAGCTCTGTGCATTTACGTCTTTCGCAGTACCGCTAAATAAGATGCTTCTGCACGGTTTTGGGGGGTACGTTTTTCTTAAGGGGGGAACTAAATTTTGCTTTGTTTTCCAGTTTTACTCAGATTACAAATGCTGTACTCCTCCTTTCACTGGTAGCCCCCCAAAATCGGTCGCCAAGCCGTCAACTTTGCTTTGTTTCCATTATCAGGAGCCGGGTACATGCAGAAACCTGATACATGTAATGCTCCCGATTCCACGCCGTGTAATCTATCCCGAGAACCCTCAACGACCACCCCTTCCACCTCCAAAAGGTCCCTGCGGTCTAGTCTAGTGTTCCCAACGCCCAGCTGATTCTGAGTTACATTCGTCACATGGGTTGCAAGGATTGAAGAAACAAACAACACTTTTGCCATTTGAAAATAGCAAAGGAATTTCAAAATATCAAACCAATCGGTGTAAGTTAATTTGACAATAAATGTATTTAAACACTGGAATATAAGCTTTTGCTTTATTTTCTTTTTTCTGATTGGATAATGTCTCGTCCTTGGAGTCGGTGGATAGCTATATTTTTACAAATTTAAATCAACTAAAGAAAAGTATAAAACTTGCATCATTTTTTTCTATGATTTCATTCACTAGAAGCAAAGACTAACATAATCCATCTTTGAAAACATTCATGTTCTCCGAATCTAAAGCAATTTCAACATTTTTTACTGATGGTTTCAAAAAAATTGGTCATTCATCTACAAAGTTTCTTCGCTGGAATACAAAAACAATCATCCCAACATTCCATTCCTTCGATGAGACTGCCAAATCAAATCTTTGAGATAATGCAGAAAAAGTTTCAACCCTTCGAAAACAAAAACCTTTTTGCACAAGTTTTTTTTTTTTTTTTTTTAAGGGAGAAGACACTGACGTGTCAAATAGGTGATTTACAAAATCAAAACAATAAATAAAGAACCAAATAACAAATAAAATGAAACATTTGTACATAACGTTACATTGTACCTATATATCCACACCCATTCAATCCATCAACCCCTTCTCACGTTCACAATACCCCTATCTATGATACTTTGTCCCAGTGATGACGACACACACACGAAATAATTATGCACAATTTCCTTGCGGGTATAATCTTACAAGCATATGGTGGAAGTGTGTGATCAAAGCACTTTTTACACATTAGGCACTCATCTGCTTGGAGATCTGAAGCCTATTTTTGGAACCATAAATTGTGTATCTACTAAGTCTAATTAAACTTGGTCCCTGTCTACATTGTCGATTTATTCCTGGTGACATATTAGCCCTTCTCTTGGTAAATAAAGCCTTCCTGTGCATATCGTACCCAAACGATTTACCTGTGCAATAGACTGGTGATACTGGTTTCTCACAATAAAAAAATGAACAGATAAATAGGATTTTTAATTATTACACCCGACCTTCCCTTTGAGAGGTCTAATCAAAGTCCCCCGATATCTGAATTGGCTAAGTTCTGATGCAAGAATTGGTTGTATGGTTGTTCCTTACTCTACTTTAAGCGTCATATTCACAGGCCTACCCGTAAAGATTTCTTTAGTGGAAATTGGTAACCCCTTAACAAAAGGAAAAAGAACATACTCTCTTATTGCTCTCCTGTCAACCTGTACTTATTAGTTTTTAACAAAGCTTTAAGAACGGGCAGTGCTATGCTTACTTACTCATCCCAGAAGAACACGTTGATCACCCATCTATCATTGTTAACTTTATTTTCATATAACTTCTATTCTCCCCCCCCCCTTTTCAGCTTAAGTTAATAGGTCGACTGTAGTGACGTAGTGGTTATCGTGGAGGACAAACACCCCCCCCCCCCGACAATACATCCCCGTTTGCACACTGCATTAGCTAGATGAGTTTTTTTTTTTTTTTTGCACACTGTGAACATTAGCTACATACTTTACTGAACACTATAAGGCAACTAAAATTTCTTGCATAGGTTAGGCATATGAAAACTTCCAGGTGTGGGTTTTCTCTCCAGCACAGCGCTTGGTTACCTAGCATCAGTTACCTGCATAGGCATAGGAGGCGGAGGGTGCTGCAGCGCCCCACCCCCAACTTAAAACCCTCGGGGATATGTTACTATATTTTCGGGCACTGCATTTGTGCATTTTCGGGCAAATATTAGTAGATACAAGTTGCATTTTCGGGCAAGTCCACACAGCCGCCCTCTCCATCAAATTAGGCCCCTACGCCTATGGTTAGCTGATCTGAGGGATCGGGAAGACCTCTGTATTGCTTTAAAACTGCTTTGCGAATGTATCTTAAGGACCTTAATCTCAGAGAAACACCGCTAACTTCTAGCAAATGCTGTTACCACAGGACTTTACAATCATGATAAATCCACATATAAATTATTTATGTACGGTTACGGCACGCGTATAGCTAAACAGAATTCGAGACAGCATATTCGAGAGAGCATATTGTTTAACTGATACAAGTTGGTAGTACATACTCAGGAAGCTAATGCAAGCCTCACATGTTATACGATACTCCAAAAGTGGTGATCTGTGTAGTTTCAACCTTCCGATTAGTTTAGTAAAACATTACAAAAGGATGTGGGGATACCGTAAGGGAAACGTTTGATTGTTGGGTGGTTACGGACACATTCATACGGGCACAGTACGGCATTGTCAATAACATAAGCACTTTATTACTGCACTAAATGTTCGTACATGTGTTAGCACTGATACAAGGGCTCACAGTGGTTGTAAAGTTCTGTTCTTTGGTTGTCAGTAAATGTCTTCCAACATGTTTTGGTAAACAAAACTGATAATACAAAAGCACATAATGCATTGCTGCAAGCTAAGTGAAATTTTTGTACAGCTCTCTAAGCTCACCCCAAAACAGTAACAATTCTTCCTACTACCTTTTAGCCCCTCCAATTTAAACCAAGCCTCCTGCATTGTACACCTCTAACACAGAGTCACAGTAGCCTGCACTGACTTTAAATTGCTCGAGGCAAGATTGTCAAGCACAGTGTGTGTGAGCTTAAACAACAGTGTACACGTCATTGTTGACCAACCAAAGTGAAACTGTATCGTTTGAATGAATACCAGTACAGTTATCAACTGCATCTAGAACTCTGGGAATATTTCTAAATGAGTTTGGGCTGAGAATTGCTAGCAACCCTTTGGTTTCGGGGGGGGGGGATGCCATGACCCTTTAAGAGTGTTCTACAAAATGTCAAGAGAGCACATGGCCTAACAGACAAACTTCTTTCACGTTAAAAAACAATGCACTGAGTAGGACACCCTGGGGCTCGCAACACCGATTTTATTGGATCGGCCTCTCACGCGGAAGGCCCGGGTTCGATTCCCAGGTCGAGTGATACCAAAGACTTTAAAAATGGAACCTTCTGCCGTTGTGCGTGATGCTCCGCAATAAGCAATGGAGTAAGGGAAAACAAGCCAGTGAGCCACAACTGGAAAAAAGGCCGTGGCCGGCTCGACTTGAACCATTTGGTTGGAAACTGTGCCGTTAAACCTCATATAACTAACTAACTAAGTTTATTGGTCATTTTCCAGATTGGTATTCCCTTGTGACATCTACGTTTGCCAGAATAATATCTATGATGAGTTTATTTAAGGTAGTTAAACTTTTCATTTCGCGACATGCCAGTCTTAAAAATGATTAACAACTATGACATCAGCAAAATATTATTTTTTCAACTGGAAATGAATTATCGCTGAAAGTAAATCAGTCTTCCACAATAACTGTTCTGTTAATTCAGTGTCGAGGGGTGGGGGAAATGTGGTGGTTTATCCCAGTTACATGGTGAATAATGTTCATTGCATTCACAAAACAGGGTGATATATGTATAACAACTATATGTTCAACAACCTTAAGATCACAGAAAAACAATAGATTGCAAAAAAGTGTTGAAACATTAATTTAAATTAATAATTACAAATATTTAAAAAATCCATTCAGCAGAATGTTTGTCATGACTTTTACCCAAGAATGCAAAATGTATCTTACAAAACAACTTGGGCAGCTTAGGTGTTATTCAAGATAAAGGCACACTGAAGACTTACTAACGATCAGGACTGGTGAAAGATCAAATAACAAATCTTCTGTATCAAACATGTACATTAATTATCATATTTTCTACAAGGTACTCTGACATTCTGATTCATTACTCTGATCCATCTTTCACCACAATAAAATTACTGTTTACATTGAAAGCAAGAATTTCTTCCCAAATCTTATGACCGTACTGCACCATATATGGACTATTTACAGCTATGTCATGCTGGAAGTGTTACGAGTTGCACATTGTTTCCCCTGGAAAAGAAAACTTTAAAAAAGTATTTTCCCTCCCTAGGACACAATATTCCATTATTACTGTAACTTAAACTCACCAGTGACACTAGAACTCACATTTATAATTGAGCTCCCTGAGATATTATAACCTGCAACACAAAGTTCTTGTTTTTCAGGCTTTCTTACACAAAACTAACATATTCCAGTTTGAAAGATCGCATACTCTTTACCAATTTGACCCACACAACATATGTAAAAACAAAGAGTGAATCATAATTTCCCTAGACGAACGTAAGTACTGCCCTGTTCTTTCAAACAGAGGCCAACATCTGGTCGTAGAAGAAATCAGCATACAGCAACCATTTTTTATGAACGATTTTAATTTTTCATCTACAGCTTTTGTGTTCAAACTTAAGCATTGATGAGGTCCTCAAGCTCGTTGAGAAGAGATCATCATCATCATATTCAAATTTTTCCGGCTCTTCACCGTCATCTACATCATCTTTAAGGCCATCCAGATCCTCATCAGTAACGCTCATTCTTGGATTGCTACTTTGACCGTTGGACTCTTTCTGGGTCTTACCATCCATAGACCTAGGCTCAATTGTATTAGACTCTAGCTAGTGACTTGGTATAACTTATCACAGCTGATGGAATGATTTGATCCATTGAATCTGCGGATGAAATCACAAATACAGTAATGAAAATACTGCTTAAATGGACAGGGAATGTCTTTTTTTCAAAAGAGATTCAACTGGTGCTGTGGCCAAGTGGATAAAGGCGGTGGCATCTGAAGCGATGAAGCTTGGCAAGTGGGAGGTTCAGGGTTCGATCTCTGGCCGGGTCAAATTAAGGTTGGTTTTTCATCTTAGTGCAATCTATGGTTTTCCGATCTGAAGTGGCTTTTCAAAAGAAACCAAATTTGATCTAACCTGTAGAGTTGGTTAGACACTTAACGTGAAGTTGTTATTTGTAAGCCACATAAGCTTCTCCCACATTTTTGGTCGCTTAGTGTCATAAAACAACTGCCCTTTAAGGGCTGAATTAATGAATTCACTCAGGTTAACATGTTCCTCTCTAAGCTTCAAATACTGAACCATATCAATGGATGAACTAGCTAGACAACTTTGATGAGTGGTTTGAGACTCCATGGTAACACCGCATTAAGATATGTAATATGGTTCCAAGCACGACACCAACTGTAAACTTTTCCGACTACTTCAGCAACCTTTCTCTGAGCCCACCTCCCTTTTCCTTTTTGGAAAGTAGAGGTTCTAAATGATGTGATTCTGATGTAGAACTTTCTGACACAGGCTTTATCTTAACAATTCCAGTTTAAATAGTTCTTCCTCCCAATGTTTCCATGTTTGAAAGTCTGCTTTTTGTATGTTTCAGAGAGTTTTCTGACTCAGTATGGTAACTGATGGCATCAGTGTTAAAAAGTAATTCCTGGTCTCTTACTGACCGAGACTTCTTTGTCTTTCTTATCCTTTCCATCCTTGTAAAGAGTTGAAAGAAACTAAATAAATAAACATAGCTAAAATACTACTTCATTTGACTCAAACCTCATGACAACAACTGCAGAGCAGAAGTACTTTTCTCAAACATTTTTCATTCACCAACCTCTGGAGGCTGACAGCAATTTGATCCCCCTTAATGAACACTTTAGAGAAAGAAACTACTTCAGGCTTGAATGCTATGTCTACACTGGGACTGACATATTTTTTCTTTATTTCTACTGTATTTGTAATTAGACACTTACATAGAAATGAAACCTGTGCATCCAGTATGGATGAAATGAACATTGTTTTGGGTGTGCCACAATACAGGGGCCAGACTCGAAAAGCTTCTGCTTCTTTTGGCTCCTTTTTCTATTGTATTCATGCATCTTTATATTAAATCA
>WURT03081693.1:15862-31529 GCA_009936505.3 Holothuria glaberrima | reverse complement strand
TGAGAACACATATTTTGTGTTCTCATAATGGTGTCCAGCACTGCCTGTACTGACTGAACACTGAGTAGCATCCAAACTACCACAATCACGACATGACCATGCAAAGTCTACACAAAGGAAACAACACAAGTTTGTCACATTGCAATTCATGCATGCATAATGTTCCATAAACCCTACAGTACCACAAAAACTTTGCCAAAACTTTGGCAAACACATCTGGCTATCACAACAAATATTACAATTTAGTACTACAGTATACGGTTCAAAATTTTTGAAACAGCCTAATCAGCAAACGGCAGTATCACATAGAAATCTGATTTCTTTGAGGCAGTACAATATAGTATTATTTTGTCTGCACAGAATTTCCTATAATTTCAATTTTTTTTTTTTTTTTTTTTTTGTTGCTATAGTACGTGACTCATCTTCACAAGCCTGGGGGAGTTCCATGACACTAACTTCAACAATACCTGCCATGGTTTGGGTGGGTGGCATCAGTCAGTTAATCCTGTGTGTTTTTCGAGCTACTATCATAATACTGGTCACTCGTCTTGGAAACCAATACCAAAACAGAATTGTTAACACATTTTTTCTTCTTTTTAGATCTACAAGTTTCTACATTAAAAGAAACCATGGTTACAAAAAGATCTGGTATTCAAGTATTTTACAACAGCATTCGAAGTTGTTACAGATTTAAGTAAACAAACTATTGAAAGAGTTTTTATTTTAAGGTTGCGATGTATGCCTATTCAATCTATTTGCATACAGTAAAAGGAATTTATACTGTCTGAAAAGTACTGCACTGGCATAAGAAAAATTTTTATTGTACAGTGTACTATGAACAGTGCATCTACCATACTGTACATGGATGGGGACAATGCTACTGGCCTACTGTATACTCTGTAGACTGCTAAGTGTAGGCCTACAGTATATCAAAAAGGTGAAATTTTGTTCATTTGGTGGGCACTAGTTAAGACACATTAATTCACCAGTCCTGCCCTAATGCCCTTGGTTAAAAAATTTTCAATACTGGCACAAACTTTGGGATCACTGCCTTCAAAGAAATGATCTTAAAGGGAAATATTACATTTGTTTTACAGATAATTTTCATATCTTTTAAACCAATATTTATAGATACAGACTGGTAGACAATTCAAAATAAGGCAGTACAGTAGCTTTCTTTTCAAGAAATAAGAATCTTATAGGATGAAATTCAGTTATTTGTTGTACAAAATTAATTTGTTCAGCCAAACTTTCAAAGATTCAAATTATGCAACATCCATTACTCTTGTAATGCATAATATTTTGAGGAGATAAAGCTATTGCTAGAGTTTATTGGTGATACTGAACGGTTTAATAATGATTGAAGGTATTTTGGTTGTACAGTATATGCCATATTGGTGCATTTTAAACAATATTTCCCTTTAACAAACCAACAGTAAGGTTTTTCCTGCTGGAAATATGCATACTAGTTTAATAATAATTAATAGGAAAAATAAAAATAAAGTATACTGGTCTTACCTTACTTCAGGTTTTGGAGGGCAGTTATAACATGAACTAAGTGACCACAAATGTGGAGGAAACTCATGGTTCATAACATGGGAAAAACCATCTTCATCTCTTGGATGAAAAGCCCTCCCTTCCTCTTACCCACACTTGTAGTGACTAGTGAGCATGAATACACTTACATTCATGGTTTCCTCAAGTTGCCAGTACTCTGAAAGTATACTGTACTCTTGAGAATGGTGTTAGATTTATTTACTTGTACTCACAGATTTTGAAAGTTACGCTTTGGGCTGGCATAATGCAAAATTTTGTACTCATACTGTACTCATGACACACATGGGTACTCATACTGTACTCATGACACAAGTAGTTGTACTCATGACCATGTGGTCACATGACAATGTAGTCACATGACTGACAAAACCACATGTGCTAGAATTAAATTAACCTATGAACTGCAATCCAACATTATGAGAATAGGAACTACTGCTGTAAACCTGTCTGGATTTTAAAAACGAAAGGTGAATTCCTCATCTGAATTTGAAAGATGGGGAAAAGACAAAGGGAGCTCCCCTACATTTCATTTAAGGTGTACTATCAGTTGTTACAGTGGCTTTTTTTTTTAAATGCCATCTGCATGAACTCATCATTTTTTTTCTAACATGGGGAACATTTCAGGTGAAATTATGAAAGCCTGGAAATACATGTGCAGGGGAAATTAAAGATGACCTGTCGTCTCGTAAGAATCCAAGAAAACCGTATGCCTGGTTTTTGATGATGTCACAGTATGCCCTTTTCTTGGCTTCGGTTGCGAGCCAATTCAATACACCATCGACAATTCATTGCTATGTATGTACTGTACATACATACGATGTGTTCATGTGTATGTGTGAACACACTTCATCGTACGACGATTACTGCACAAAGCCACAACATTAGGCCTACATCTCTGCAGTCTGCTGCTTACATACATAGTGTCAAGAATTTTATGCTTTCTAAAAGTCAAATTTTGCTTTGTTCTGCTTTCTAATTTTATGTAGCCCTTGTTTGCATGGTATTCAACTAGATCTGCCTATCAATCCAAGTTCATGACAATCTGACCCCGACTGTATTTTACAAACTAGCACTCCCAATTTGCTTCCGTAGTAGCTTATTGTAACACTAACTGTAATACTGTAATATTTTTTCTTTCAATGGGTTTTTTTTTTTCTTACAAATCACCATTTTCTGCATTCTATGCTGAATTTTCCTGAATTCTGCATTTTTTGTGGAATTTCTTGACAGAAAATTCTCCACACTATGGTACTGTTACTGTACGTACAACTCACTAGAGAGAGACCTGTTTTAGCTCACTGTGAGAGGAGTTCCCCAGTTAATTGCCCCACAGTACTGGCATTCTGAATGCTTTCAGGGTTGGCACTGGAAACAGTATAAAAATAATCCAAGAATCCAGTTCAAATAAACTAGTAAGCTATGTAGAGACAAAATACACAATGTCACCCTTGGTTTTTTTTTTTTTTTTACCAGCTGCATACTACTAGTACTGACCAGAACAATTAAGTAAATCGTCTTCACCTTTCACTTTCACATCTAGATGGAAACTTGCAATTTATGCAGCGGTTGTGAATTTACTGGACTCTCTCATTGTTTTGAAATTTGTGCACAACCAAATAGTTTCATTTTTACTCCAAAATGCCAGTGGCCCACAAATTTTCCAGAGGACAAGCAAGTACAGAATGCAGTCATTAAATGTGATAGGCAGTTGCCCAAAAATTTGCCTTGAAAAATTAGCAAACTCTTGCAAATCTCTTCTTATTGCATTACAAGCATATCTGAAGACGTTTTGAACATAGCTATTACAAAACATAGGTAAAGCAAGGAGAAATTCTCCATGAATTTCACAATTCACTAACAAAAATATTGTCACATGATCAAAATAGGCCCTTCATTAACTAGAGTGATGGGGCACATACTACTGTAACTCTGATTGGGGTGACTGCATTTTCCCTTTAACCATCTCCATGTATTCTACAACTGGTAGGCTACAGTATGAAACTGCAGTGGCTATACCTCTCCTACTGTACATCAACAGTATCATAGGCACTATACTGTACATATTACATGTATACATGTTTGTCAACCATATGGCAGTGTCTACCCACAGTTAACACCATGTACATGAGTTCAGACTGCATAAAAACCACACAGTTTTCTTTTTTTTTTTTCTTTTTTTTTTTCTTTTTTCAAAAAGCCTACAGTAAGCCTGAGTACTGTATGCTGGTTTTCAAATTAGCCTTGTTAAACTTCTTTCCACCTCAATGCCATTTCCTGTAAATTCTACATCAGTACTGTTGTACTGCACATAAAACAGTATACTGTAGGACTGCAGTTCAGTATCACAGGAAATAATTCTCTTTGAGCCCTACTGTACAAAGACTACACCATCAGGTGGACACCTTACTACTGTACCTGTACTTACAGACACTGTTTATGCTAACAACAGGTTATTCACTAGCTCTTCACACCAGCAGGTCTGTACTAAATGCAAACCACATGGTGACTCCCGGAGGAGGTCAAAGGTCAATTCTATTCTATCATCAATTTTCAGCTCAGCTGAATCTTAAATCTTATCTTTAACACAGCTGCACTGTCAAGTGCTCTATTGTCACAACAGGATCATCTATGCACTGAATATAGTACAGAACACACATATTTGTGCAGTAGCTAATGTACAGTATGCACAAGCATACATGTCTTTGGCCTACATAAAAATAAAAAGTATAATGCCATGCCACCAACAGGAGCTGGATTTTTTGGCAATAAAAAAGGAATAAATATATATACCCAAATAAAAAAGATCATACAAATTTACATCACTGTTCTCACAGTCCATGAAAACTTTGAGAAGAGAAAAAGGTGCATCAAGTTTTCATCACTTTTGAAAGCAAACAGTGATGGCACAACCCCAGTGCTGTCGCTGAGTGGATAAGGGTGATGTAGGGCCAATGATTTTCCCCTTCAAAAAGGGGAAAATTCCGTTTTCATATTTCAAATTCCGTTTTTCTCCATTTCAATCCCGCCAAGTTTCCGTAAAATTCCGTTCCAGTACTTAAAGATATACAACTCCTCTACGTAGTATAAACCTGTCATAACTACAGAGCTGCTAAATGTGCTCAAGCCCCGGACACTTTTTCTTTCTTTAACGTGTTTCTTTTTGTTAAATAGTTAGTATATTATCCCCAGCTACTCATACATGTATCCAGCAATTACAGGTAATTTCAACAAGTTTGAACAAACAACATCATCACACATACAGTATGTCAGCACATACTTGTTGCATTGGTTCATGATTTGTACCGGTACACCCGGCCATCGCACGCTATAAGCACTTGGCTCACACCCTTTAGCAATAGCCTCACGCCCTCCCAGTGGAACATGTGATCTACATAATATACAGTAGCTATGAAAAATGTCTCTCTGTACTACCATAACACATAGTAAATAGCATATAAGCCAGGTGTGTATTTCATCGCGGTATAAACCGCTGCTTGTAATTGTTTTCATTACTTTCATTTGAAGAAATCGTTCAAAGATTAAAGAAAACAGAAAACTATTAACAAAACAAGTTTTAAATTACTAAAATTTTTTCTGAGCTTGGATAACGGCACATGAAAATGAGCTTGTAGAAAAATATTGTTTCGACATAGTATTAACATTCTCCACAGTTTATGGCCCATATGCTTTGTTGGGTTCGCTGATTGGTCAACTGCTTCCAGATGCTAAATAGCAGGCCTGCTATATAGACTGTGTTAATTCAGAAAAGGAAAAGTTTCTTGGATATTTCGAAGCAAGAAACTTAAGTTTGCAGCCTACAGTTAAATAAATCGTGATGATGTATGTGGAGTTATATAGCTAGGCTGATCGCCATCGGCGTGGGAGCTCTCTGCAAAGGCTAGAGTTGGGGTCACGCAGTAGTTATGTAGGTCACGGTGAATACTGTGCTATCACTCAGAAACACTATCACACACTGTAACCAAACTGACCAGCTAGACAAGCAGTCGGGGACCCTGCTAATTCAGGAGATGTCATTAAGGTGAAATTTGCACAAAATGATGTAAATACTCTTGCATATCCAAGTTTTGCTTCAAATTAAGAGAGATTGTCTAAAAGGGGCAAATTCCATAATTCCGTAAAAAATGCGCATTTCCATTTTTTTCCGGGGTTTTTCCACGATCGCGGAAAATCATTGGCCCTAGTGATGGTGCATTTGAAGCATGAAGCTTACAGAAACAGCCAGGAGGCTTGCTGCTGGATCTCTGACCAGGTCAAAGTAATGTGGGTTTTTAACCCAAGAGAAATCTACAGATTTCCCATCTGAAATGGCCTTTGAAAAGAAACCAAAACTGAAAAACACTATCATGAGTATTAGTTTACACAATGTTACCCAAGCTCCAAGCAACTGCCATCTTCAGTACATTAGCACTATATTGTACAGCCACATTACAGTACTAGAGAAGATCTTTACATCAGCTCAACATCAGCTTAACATTAAGCTCTTGAAATTGGCCATTTATTAATATTTCACAAGTTTTAGCTTTAATCTTTAGTACTGAGTTCAATGATACAGTTAAGTCTGTAGGCCTATTCAGTGTGTACTGTAAAAGGGTCAAGGAGAAACAATTCTGTATCATTCAACCTAATGAAAGCCATCTGCTAAATTATACTAACTAACAAACCTGAGCTCTGGTCACACTTCAACAAACAAGTCTGCTACAGTAATACAGTACAGTATAGGCCTACAGTGCCTACCTATGTCTGAGTGCTTACTTTACAGTGTAATACAGTATGCATGCATACCGTACATTTGAACACGCTAACAGAAAATAATACCTGTACCTGTATGCTATAGGCCTACAGTAGATATATTTGAACACAGTAAGTAACTATATGCTATGCACAGTATTTGAACACACATGTACAGTATAACATTTATTAAACACAGTAGCCCAAAGAATTGTGCCAGAAACGTAAAATGGGGGGGGGGGGCTTATTACTGCTGTAGGCAAGGTTTTAGCCAGCAATGTGTCTTGCCATCTTTGAGACGGCTAAAACAGCCAGAGCAGAACGGCTTTTGATATGCCAACAAAGCTCTGGGTATACCCTGTAGGCTTCCAAAGTGAGCTTGATTTGACATCATTAAGCTCAAACATAATTGAAGCTCACTGGTACAGTATTTCAAACCAAAGTAGCCCCTGCCAAAATCTATTGCATTCAGACAAATTAATTCCCATAATATAAATTAGAACACTCCATTATGTAATGTCACTACTGTAAGACAATGTAAGTTAGCCTAACATACAGGTAACACAAATCACAGCTTTAGTACCCAGCCTACGCGTAAATGCTGCTTGCCTACAGCGCCACATGGATAGTGCCTGGTAAATTACGTAGTAACAAGTGAAACACCCTACTTTAAAATCCTGGCTAAACCCCTGGCTGTCAGCCATGATTCCAAATTGATGCTGTTCTTGGCAGCTTGGCAACTTTACAAGTGGGTTCAGGGGGACCAGCTAACTTCATGGCCCAATGAGGTGCAACTTGAAGTTAGTTACAGTAGTCAGATGAGGTTTTATGGCTCAGTTTCCAACCAACTTGAAGGGTTTTAAATTTAAAGGCCATTTACTGTATTTCTACTGGTAAGTTCATACACTGCTACAAAAGTGTCCTCTTCTTACAGTAAGTAAGAAACCAAGATATTGAAGATTTAAATTGTTATGAAATGAAAGGGGGATTTTACCCCCCTTCTTCTTGAAGGGGGGATATAAAATCCCCTCCTTCACCCCCTTGACGGAAACCCTGACACATTTGAACACAGTAAATTTTGTATGTATATTGTGAAAGTTGTGGTTTACATTGCACACAAGACAGACTGGTCATGAGTTAGTTAGATGAGGGTTTACAGCTCAGTTTCTAACCAATTGGTTTAAGTCGGGCTGGCCACAGCCTTTTCTCCAGTTGTGGCTCACTGGCCTATTTTCCCTATGCCACTGCTTATGCTGAGCACAAAGCACAATGACAGTAGGTTCCATTTTTTTAAGTCTTTGGTACTGTATGACCCAGCCAGGATTCGAACCCCAACCTTCCGGTTGCAAGTTGAATGCTTTAACCACTTGACCATGCAGTTGGTCTTTGAACAGGTCATGAAAAATATGCCATCTTTATTTGTGGTAAAGCCAAGCCTATAAGATGTTCTATGTACATTAGTATCAGGGCTGATCAGTTTGTCAGGGACATTTTCTGCATAATTATGACAGAGAAAAGAGAAAACCATTGGGTGCTAAAAATTTGCACTTAAAGGTCATGGGTTTTGCCTTTAAAGGTATCATCAGCTCTACCAAATTCTTACAAAAGTTGGTTGCCATGGTGTGTTACAAAATATAGGACCAACAGAGCATAAATTATGTCATGGTTTTGGAGGGACAAGATAAATTTATCATATCACTTTCCAGTATGTTAATTATCTTTGTTTGACTTTTGTTTGAGACTAGTAGTTTACAGAGCTGCACAACAAAAGCTGTACAGCTTCCTTGTTTCAGAGCAGATATGATTTTCAAGCAAAACATTTTTTGCCTGTCAAAAAAAACAAGCATACAGTATTTCTAGGCATCAGGGATAGACGTCACTGACAGACTTGGACAGACAGCAACTGTCAATAACATTGTCAAGGTGATTTGAAAAATTGCAGTTAACTGCTGAATGCTACTGTACCTGCAGGGGCTGTATTACCCTGATGCCATATAAAAGGCTTTGGGAAATTTCCATTTATAATATTTCTAGGTTTAAGGCTTAAAGACAGCATGATTTGTCCTGGACTGACACATGTAGTGCTGGGACCGGTTAGGGAGTAGCCGCTAACCATTCGCAATTGAGGAAAAACGGTTACGAAAATTGAAAATGCAGTTAACCGCAAAGAAACCTTTCAATTCACTCCCTCTGGTACTGTATCTTACAAATGTGACATCTCAAGATCATCTTAATCAACAGATTGTTTGTTATTCTGCACAAGAAATAATATGAGAATCAGTGATACCAAGACACGTAGGCTACACAAGGGGTACCTGGATCATACAGTAACACAAAATCAATGGGGACTTCCACTGACGCAAATACACTCGGGAATACACACAGAATTTGTATTAACTGTGTCTTGAGTTGTAATTGGCTAGTTAGCAATGCTAACCAGCCAATCCTGGTCCCAGCACTAGTTTACCATCCATTGAAGATCATACTGTAATTCATAACACAAACTCAATAGGGACTTCCATTGACTTACCTACAAGCGATTCATGTTTATCTCCCCGGTACCCAAACTACTCCGTTTATGTATTTTCCAATGCCCCGGGGATTCGAGTTCGCGTTAAAATTGTGATACTGTAGGTGTACGCAAATTTCTGGTAAAATTCAACAGAAATCTTATGATCTTTCCATTCTTTCGTAATAGGCAACAACACACAAGGCTCAATTTTGTAAAGAGAGTGTTTTAAAGCATTTCTACGTCAAAACTTGCTTTTGGAAACATTCCTATCTGTTACTTTACACTGAGTGATGTTACACACACGATCCTGCTACAATTAGTTCCACAAAATTTTCAGCATTCTGCAGTTATTGCGAGTAACCGTTAACCGTTCACAAATACTCTGCTGTTCACAGTTTTCAAAAATTGCTAACCGGTCCCTGCACTTCACCCATGTCTGTCATTCATAGATGAAGACTTTTCTTTGTCATGGACAGTAGGGCTCTACATTAACACTTGCCCGCTGGCTCGGGACAAGTAAATATTTTTCAGGGCAAGCTCTCTCTTGTTCCAACTTGCCTGAATGGGTAAGTTGGCCTAGTAACTTTTATCTCAAAATTTGAAGGTCAAAGAAAAGATATTTTCCCACAGTAAGAGAAAAAATAAACTAAAACACTTAGTTTCACAAATCAAACCACCCTTGAAAAAAAGTTGAGAATCACTGCACAAATTCTTAGGATGAAAACCCTGAATGTAAAATACAGTATACAGTATAACACTTTATTTAACTGCAGAAAACTTCTTCTTTACAAAGATGGAAGCAGAAGAGTGAAATCCAATTATTGCAACTTTTGACTAATTTCAAGGGTTGGGCATTGTCACCTGTTTGGCTGTAAACAAACACACAGGAAATCGATATTTTGTCTTGTCTTACCACAAGGGAAGGGTTTCCACCAAGGGGGAAAGGGAAGATTTGTCCCCCCCCCTTCCCAGAAGGAGGGTAAAATCCCCCCTTTTCATTTCCATAAAAATAAAAAAAATTGCCAACATTGGTTTCTTACTTGAGAAGAGGACACTTTGGCAGCAATGTTTGAACATATGGCCTTTAAAACCCTTCAAATTGCACCTTATACAGTACAGAAGGAGCCTTGAAGCAAGCTTTTGGTCCCCCTGAACCCACTTTTAAGTTTGGCCAAGGACAGCATCAATTTGGACTTGGGGTTTAGCAGTAATAAATCCCCATTCCCCTCTCCTCACAATCACTGAAGGGACAAGTGAAAAAATGTCAGGGCAAGAGGATTTTAGTAGTTGCTTCTCCAACTTGGCAAGTGAGTTTGAAAGTACTGTAAGTGTAAAGCCCTGGACAGACAAATTTCTTGTCATGTCATGGACAGAGAGAGTGAGACACAGAGTAAAAGTTTTTAATCTTGATGTTTTTGTTTTAAACTGCATGGTATTCACCTTGTTCTCAGAGCTGCCTGGGGTTATTGTGAATAGATGCTGGTCTACTGTTCTGTAAACACTCCCTGTTTCGTTCAGCACATTAGGAGAGTTTCAGTTAATTTGTCACATCAGATCCGACTTACAATACAGTGCCTATCTAATACAGAATTTTTTTTGTGCACACAAAATACTGTATACAGTATATAGAGGCATCAATTGAAAGTTTTACCTGTATCTGATGGCTGAATACCTCGAACAAGTATACACACATATTGAGTTTTAGATTCAATTTTATAGTACTAAAGTACTTTATTGGGAGTTACTGTACTTTCACACAGGTTACAGTTATTTCAAGAACATTATGATACCTATTTCTAACAAAACATAGAACTGTACTCATCTGGATTTTCTAGTTATTTACTTGTTTTTGAAAATGAAAAAAGTTAAAGACTTAGTGAAAATCCCATATACTATAACTGGGGTTATTTTTACCCCCCCCCCCACATAAATTTGGGGATAAAAAAAAGTTTTCTTGGATAGGCCTACTGTATATCTCTAGTTTGTTTATATGGGCAGTCAGAAACACGTATCCCATTCTTCAGTTCACAACAGTGGGAAACTATGAAAACCTTTAAATTTAACCTGTGTCTTTTTATATCGAAGTTTAGGGTATTTGTTTTGTTTTGTTTATGTTTTTGTCTTTTTTTTTTGTTTTCTGTTTTATTTACCCCATCTTTCTATACTTTAAAACAGGCCAAACTGACATATCAGGCCCACCTTACTAAACTGCCCACTAAAGCTCTATATATTTACAATGGGTATTCCTTTTACAAGTGGAGAAGGGAGTATAAGCACAGTGGCAAGGAGAATTCTTACTATCTGGGGCAAGACTTGTTGCCCTTAGAAACACACAAAAGCTCTTAAATATGTATGATTTATGTCAATTATGAATACACCTCATAAAAACACACATGTACATACACGTACAGTAGGCCTACAAGTTTTACAAATGATGCAACATATAGATAAGCAGTGATCTAACATGTAAAATTTGGTCAAATTTTGATTAGCATCTGGGGATGATACCATACATTTCTGAGAAGTTTACACATCCACACTATAGGAATTAAGTTCCCACAAAGTCTCAAAATATTGATGAGGACTGCAATAGGCAAAATATTGCAAAAAACTGAAAAAGTTCATTTAGCAGTGAATTAAACAGGAAAAAGGAAAGAAAAAAAATCTTAAATGGTAAAACTGAATTTGACAAATAGGTTTAGTAAGTGAAGACAAATCAATTCAATCTTTAAAAAAAGCTATTAAACCACAATGAGAACATTTCAAAAACCAAATAATTTCCTCACAATGAAGACAGCAGAGCCTGCTGGACCACTCGAGGATGTGAAATCTCTTACATTTTCTGTGCTCAATTTTAACAGTCATTTAGTTGTCTGTTATCAATGACCAAAAACTTTGGGATCCATGGACAACAGGTAAGTAGTTCCCATGGGCAACCAAATTTCATGAAGGAGACAAATTTAAAGTGTGGCACTTACAAATTTGGACACTAGGGCATTGTATTTCTCAAACTGGTGGTGAAACACATTATGGATTTACATAGGCCTCCCTCCTTGACTTGAGCCCAGGCAGCATTGAATGTCAGCCTTGGCCTAGGCCTGATTACATGCATAATGATAAAATATGTGAGCTATTAACTTAGTATTAAGTTGTCTAACTGTTAAGTTCTAAGGCCTAATGTTACAGTACCATTAAATTTAGAGAAAATTATGCCACTGAAAGTACAAGCGGGGTCAAAATTCCTGCTGTTCTGCAGGCAGTGCTTCTAAGTACTGGAACAGTAACTTCTCAAAACTAACGGTAACTGAATAAGAGGAAATGGACCCAGTCATAAGCTATAGTGATGCCTTAGCATTACATTCTCTAAAATTTAAAATACATGTTACTGTACATACAAAGAAGTGGTTATGATATTATGTCCAAAACATCGAACTTTTTCTTTGGTGTCATTTGGACACCAAGAATGTGACACTGGAAAATGTTGATCTGATTTTGAAAATGAATGGATCTTGTCCCAGATCTTGCTGGTTTGCATCTAAAAGACCAGTTCATTTCAGTCATTACAAAGGAAGGAATAACTTTACTTTAAATGTTTTTTGGCATGAAAGAAAGAGAGTCATTCTCAAAATGCTGCTTCCTACTTATTAAACTAATGTTGCAAAATACTTTCAGAAGGTTTATTTTGAGAACGACACTTCATCCACTTCTTAAATAATCATAAATGTGAGCTTGAACTTTTACACATTCCTACTTGCGTAATAGTTGAGGCCAGTCTGTACTAACCGGCAAGACATAGGACAACATCCAAATGAACTGTGTGAATCCCCAAAATTTTCAAATACTAGCAAGGTGCATATTTAGGAAGCAATTGCATCTGCAAACTAACAGACCCCTGTAAGTCAATGCTTATATGTAGGTCTACCTAGGCCTACAATTTTAAGAATATATCACAACGTAACTTCAACACCAAATCTACTGGCCCCCTCATTAAAAGAATCACCCCGATAGCTTCTTCTTCTCTTCTTTCGGAGTATGGTGACACATCAACATTGACAATTCTTCACCACGCATGCGTCGAGGGTATCAAGCCCTAATGTTGTTAATAATGAACTGGGCAGGGTCTTTTTGAAGCAGAGAATCATCAACTAATGAGGCAGGTAGATTGTTAGCTATATTATGGCATATAAACTTAGGCCTAGTAATAATTTAGTAGGCCTGTTATAGTCCTTGAACAGGACCGTATACTACGTTAATGGTAGAACCTACTCCGTACCACGGTCCTTGTCCTGCCTACACAAAATTTTGACTCATTAGCCGGTCTGCTAGTAGTCCGTCATTCCTGACAGCTTAAAAAATCCCCGTACTATTACACTATTACCATACTTTCCATGACAGATCTTTGTCATTGCATCTATGCTTCTTGACCAGTGTTTCTTGAAATGGAAAAGGACAAGAAGGTGAAATTTGGAGGTAAAAGCTGACCGTAACACTAAGTAAGTTACACATTTGTGGAGCGCCCATGCAGTCACATGACCGGCTTTACTGTTAAAAGTTTTGAAAGTGGTCAGGTGCAGAAGGGATACAGTATGTCATATAGATGCAAATTTTATCGACTTTGAATATAATTTTGGATTTAAGAAAGGTTGCTGTGCCTCAGTGAAGCAGACAGTGAGTTTAAAATCTAAAAAGATGGACATTTCACAACATTTTAGGAAATCCTGTAATTAATATCAGGAAATTGTATTTCAAAATGTGGAAGTTTTAGAATGGGCCATTCTGACAAAATGGCTGCCATTCGCCGACGAAAGACGAAACGACTTTTGTGAGTTTTTGCCTCAGAATACACCTGTGCCCTGTATGACTATGAATATAGTAAGTAGGCCTAATCATGAGTCGATCAGTATCATGAGTCGATCACTGCGTTCTAAACGCCAGTAGTACAGTACAGCGTGTAGGTGCGCTGTGATTCCAACACAAACATGGCCCACAACGCATATTCTTCAAAGAACATCAAAAATATGTATTTGCCTTACCACTTTTTAAGTTCAAAGCAAAAACATGACTCACGGCCAAATTTCCAAGTTTCAGAATAAGAATGAACTAGAAATTTGCAAAACATTACCAAAAATGGTGCTTTACTGAGACGAAGTTCGCGTAACTAGTATTACTCACTCAGGCCTACTTCCAATGCGGGTTTTCTTTGGGATAACAGGACTTCATGGCAGAAGATCGATAAGACCAAAATGACTCACAGTAACAGTCGCCACAAAATTTCCGACTTCTATGTGTTAGTTCAAACGCTGTATCCTCCTTAAACACAAACTTGTAAATAAGATAACTTTCCTTGGGCAAACGAAGAGCCGACCTCTGAGCAGAGAGTTGCTATTTCCCTCTTCTGACAACTTTTTTCTCCGGTTTCTTGTTGTCGTCAGTTAGCTAGCTGCAGGCAGTATAGTAAGCAGCAGTACAGTACAGGTGTAGAACACATATACGTACGTTTATATGATACGTAAACGACAAAAGCATCAGTACAGTCCTCTACATACAATACTGAGACGCAGTTGCGTATTGCAGTTGATTCATGCTACCTGGCATTGTTGATGCATACATACGTTACGCTCGGGCGGGCTTTGCGGAAGGTGAGAGGCGTAGGTATTTATTGCCAAATTATATCGATTGTGGCCAAAATCAATGCGGTTGGCTCTTGTGAAGTCGTGTACAGCACTGGAGCTG
Organism: Holothuria glaberrima; assembly: GCA_009936505.3. Classification (NCBI taxonomy): domain Eukaryota; kingdom Metazoa; phylum Echinodermata; class Holothuroidea; order Aspidochirotida; family Holothuriidae; genus Holothuria; species Holothuria glaberrima. The sequence continues at coordinate 16,978 of WURT03081693.1, read as the reverse complement.
CTGGCGGAAGCTCCTGAGCCTGGCCGATGAAGACGGGGAGCTGCAGGAGGGATGGGAGAGAGGAATGAAAAGACGACGGGGAGGGGGAGGAGGAGGGCTGGGGGCTTCAGGTTTCAACCTTCTACAATAAATTTCACTTTGAAGTTTATCTTGAAAACTTGAGTAATCGTTACAGCGAGTGTGCCTGAAACCTAGGCGCGTAGCCAAGGGGACCAGGGGACGAAGCCCCCCCCCCAAATTTTTCTCCCCCTCCCAGAAAGTTTCAAGTTGCTATTGACTAAATACATTTTTGCACATTTGCGCCCCTAACAAATTTTCGCCCCTCCTGAAAGCCATTTCCCCCCTTCAGTACCTTGTCTGACCACCGGCCAGCTGAAAACTGCCTACAGTTGTAACGAAAAATTCCAAGATCCAGGATCGTAAGGGTCTCCACCCCAATCCTATAGGAATTTTCCGACCGCACTGGACTTTTTAGAAATATCTGCTTGTAGTGAAAAATATATCTTACCTCCCGTGCAAGTATCCATTTGAAAAATTAAAAATAAACCTTGCCCATTGAAGGTAAATCGGGGTTTTTATGTGTGACTCAAGCAATTGCCCACTCTCTTACAACCTGCCCACATGGAAACCATATGGACAAATGCCTGGGTACCCGACGATGCCCGCCGTTGTAGTACCACAAGGGGAGAACATGGTGGCGTTCCGTGGGCCTCATGAAGATTCTGCCACCGTGCCCTTGTATGTGCCATGGGCCTCACATGCACATGGGACAACTTAACGGTTGAAAGTATATCAAAGACCACGAGGACCCCTTAATACTCAGCCAAGGTAGGCTACACTCATTCAAATTGGGGAAACTGCATTTTCCCGTAAGGGTCACAGTACCTTTAGAACAAATTTTACTCCTTTTGCTAGAGAAATCTAATTTCCGTGGGATTCACTAAAAGTTTACTCTACTTCCAGTCCACTCCATCCCTCCACCACTCCACCCCAATCCACGTACCCTCCACCACTCCAATCGATGGACTCCACTCCAGTCCACTTCACTCCACCCCAATCCACTTCATTTCACTTCACTCCACCCCAATCCACTTCATTTCACTTCACTCCACCCCA
>WURT03081693.1:2552-15762 GCA_009936505.3 Holothuria glaberrima | reverse complement strand
ATTTCACTTCACTCCACCCCAATCCACTTCATTTCACTTCACTCCACCCCAATCCACTTCATTTCACTTCACTCCACTTCTCGTACTTTACCGTACTCTACTTTTTAAAGCACCAAACCACGGTAACACTCTGACAGCAGTAAGCCAGCGTAAATGTCAATTTTGGAGGACAGATTTGTGAGACAAAATGTGAACAAAGATACAAGAATCTTCTAATTCCCCCCCCCCCTCCCCTGCAGCTGGGATCCCAATCTATAACTTCATCCGACGTCAGTAGTTTTTCACTAAATACTTGTGTACGTTGTGCATCAGTAGTCAGCCTAACAGAGGGACCCTTTCATTGGTGTTTTTTTTTTGGGGGGGGGGGACCTTGTCCAGGCGTCCCGAGCTCCGTGTCGATACTCCCTGGCTCGACACCTGCCTGACAACCACACGGGGTCTTCACCTGTTCACACCACCCTCGGCCAATTGCTAACAAACGCTTGCATACACCAGCGGGACTGGACTACGGGAGGTTCCTTCATGCGCGCTTAAGTTACGCAGTGTATTCTTTTGTAAGTACCTGTACCCTATAGTTTGGTGTAAGATGTTTCTTTGTTAAAGCATATTCATCACGAAAAACGAGTTACATTACTTCGTTGCAAATTCATTTACGATTACATGGTGTTTTATATCTGAACTACGTAACACCGTCTACAATTTAATGTAACTGGATGTGTGAAAAGAAAGCGACAAGATTATAACTTAACACTTTTTAAATAATAAGACAGACAAACGATTTGATGAAAAAAGAAAATGTTATTAAGCACTGTTTGATGAAATTTTGTGGTGCACCTAAGAAGAGAATATTAGGCGTACCCGGGTGGCTAGCTTCATTCCCAGCTAGAAAAAATTCCGGTTGGGTCCAGTAAAACTGGACTGAACTGGACCATTTCAAGATGCGTGAAGAAACCCCAAAACATCCAAGGTACATTATTCTATGATCAAAAAATTGCAATAAAGAGAACAAAACAATGGATACAACACACGATCTTAGACAATAGGCCGATAGGAAAAATGGCACTTTTTCAAAATGGTACCTTTTCAAAATCCCCACGACTCTCTGTTGAAGAGCAGAGGGTGAAACCATATACTTTACTCCCGAAGGAGTTCTTCTCCCCAAAAGAGCTACGTCCACGAAATGACAGCAAACTTAAGTGAACAAACTTTAGATGTCCAGTCATCTACATCACTGGTCTGTCATGCGTGATTCCATTCTCAACAGACTGAAAAGCAACTGGGGTACTTCCAGATGGGTGAGCTTGAGAAACACCCAAACACCCAAGGTACATTATTCTGTGATAAAAAAAATGATGTAAGCCTAAAGAGTACATCTAGTTTTAACTTGTTTAGCTGTGTATATTGCATAATTCGGGAATAAATGTGGGAAAAAGCCGTGGCAAAAGTTCTACATGAGGTCTGATCTGAAAATATGAATTTTAGCTTGATGCAAATTAGGTAAAACCAGCGTCATTGAATAGGAACCTCTAAACGGGTCCAACTACAGGCCACTTCAACTGGACTTTACTGGACCAGTTCAATTAAATTTTACTGGACTAGTTTAATTGAACTTTAGTGGACCAGGACCCGTTCAACTACAGTGGACGTTAAGCAGGCTAACCACTAGTTCGATTTGATTTTATTGTGACCAGGTCAACTGAACTTTAGTGGACCACTTCAATTGGACGTAAGTGTGATCAGTGTAACTGGACTTTACTGGAACAGTTCGATAAGACTTCATTGCGATCAGCTGAACTGGTCTTTATTGTGACCAGCTGGTGGCCGGCTTTATTGGACCAGTTTAACTGGAATTTGACTGCTGTGATGGTCCAACTGAACTCTATTGGATCCAGTTTACGTAAGGTATCTTTTTTCAATGCCTGTGCCACCCATGAGCGCTTATCCCTCCCCCCGGCTCATCAGCGAAAAATCCCTGGGCAGCGATAACACCTCCGATATTGCCCTAGGCCTATAGTAGCCTATATGTAATTAAATTAATGGGAAAACTACGAAACCAGCATAAAAAGACGCATCACATGCTGAATAACAGAGATGTAATTCATAGTCAAGGCAAATAGAGGGCGTGAGCAAACAAAGTTTATTTGAGGGTAAAATAATCTGCTTTCCTTTCTGTTTTGATCATGACTTTCTGTAGTCGTCTATTGACTCTAAACAAAAGAGTTACATGAAGTCAACAACTTCCTTAATTGCTTAAAACTTTGGAACACATCCCAAGCTATTTCAAATACTTCCTAAGAATGTAAGTCTTTCGTACCTTACCTTAATCTGAAGGAATTGGCCTGGCGGTTTGAAACTCCGGATTAAATCCCGGTGGAAACACTTGTTAGTCGCGCCCTGTGGCGCTGATGGAGAGGGGGTTTTCCGTTTCAAGTAGTTGTACGATTCAGGAAGTCGCCCGCTTTGCTTGGCGCAGCTGTCGAACAGTGGTGCAGAGCAAGACTCTGCCTGCTTTCGGAAAGTGGGTAAACGCTGAAGATAAATGCACGTCCCTCCCTACCGGCGTACCGGAGCAGTATTTGGGAGCTATGGCGTGCCTAGTTACCCTCTGAGTACTCTTCGAAAAGAGAGGGCTTATCTCATCGGTGTTCATTCACGATCGAAACGGTGTAGGGCCTGAGATGAGCCAAGTGGATCCCTGACCTGCGAGCGATATACATAAACTATCCGGGGACTGACCTGTCTCTCCTTTGATCTAATGTCACTTCGAGTATGCATGCTCAGCTTAATGGTTTGTTTTGAAAACTAAAAGGGAAGTTACAGGTTATGCAAATTAATATAATTAGGTGTATGATGTCAGCTATCTCTAGAACCCATCTTGGTTTTGATCAATTTCTGTACTTTTGCTCCCTGTTGATTACAGAGTTGATCAGTTAAAACTTGGCCACATAGTAAACAATAATGCACCTAACTATTTAGCCCAGATGACAATTAGGGTCAGTACTCAGCATATAAGTCAAAGCGGATCTAGTCAGTCACTTTGTGTTGTTCGGTTTCAAGAGATGGGGGGGGGGGGTTGGCAATTAAGAGTTCTTTCGAGTATACTTCAATTACTTTATGTAATAGTTAGCCTTACTCCATTAAACTGCAATAACAAAGTTAGTTTCAAGAGGCATTTAAATTAATTTTATGGAGTATGGAAATTGGAATCAAATCATATAAGCGATTGTATTTTGCTTAATTTTTATCATTGTTATATATTTTAATACTTTTATAACTTTTATACTTTCATACACTTTTTAGGATGTTTTCTGTCTTATCATTTTAAATGGGATCCATTTTTGATCATTTTTATTTTCTATTTTACTACATTTTTGTATTTCTAAGGACCACATTAATTGGAAATCAGTGTTTTCACTTTAATTTGTCATATCCTTGGTAGATTTTTATATTTGTATGTATTTTCTACATTTATAAATTTTTATCGAATAAATTCAATCAATCAATCGACTTAGGTAAACGGAGATACTGTACTGTAACTCTTCAACCAATCCGCATCGACGTCATCTGGTGTGGAACAAGAGAAGAAGGCTGCAATTCATTTCCTACAAAACCTAAATAGTCAAAATAGTCCTCAAAATGAGCTTTTTGTTAAATTTACCTTAATTACTAGCCTAGTTGTAATGACCATGAGAACAAGCTGTTATTATTACATCTGTCAACGTTCCCACATTTAATTAAATTAAATGTGTCTGAATTATATCTACATGCACTTCTTAATATTGTTCTTGTTAGTCTCAAAAATGATATTTTCTGCTACAATTTAGATAACCACGCACATAATTAGTACGACAAAAGTAAGGAATACATGACATGCTGCATCGCATGTTTTGCTAAGCATAATTCAGTAGGCTATAGAGCATGCAGGGAGCTGACGATGCCTGGAAGACACTATACTCTACCAGTTTCATCTGGAAGTCAGTGCCAAAAATTCAGGTATGTACCATCAGGGAGCTGGCTCTAGTGGCACTGCTCCCTGGTACCATTACGGAAAAGCCCTTCAAACTCAGTCCTTAAAGGTCAGCACCAGTCACCCCAAGCTTATTTTGAAACAATAGCTAAATGTCACAAATTTCATCTTCTTTCTCTTCCAAGTATCTTTCATGATATTTTTGGACATTAGTATTGCATATTCAAGGTTGCTCCTTGTAAATTTTAAAATTGAGTGAGAAAAATACTGTCACATGATTCTCAAGAGCCATTCAGGAAAGAGGATAGTCTACTATACAGTTCTTTATTGAGGTGACTGCATTCTCCCTTTAAATGTAGTTCAAGTTAACCCTAATGCCTATGCCCTTTTCGTACAAGGAGTGTATAGCCTAGTAACTACTATTGGTAAGCCCATAAAAGTTTTTCGGAATTCCCTTTTGTTGTTTCCTTTGTATGTGTGTGTGTCTGTGTGTGTGTGTTGCATGTACTGCAAAAGTGTTCCATTGTGAAGAATTAAAAGTTAATAAACGAAACGCTGAGGTTCTGCTGTTATATTTATGAGCTTGACAAAAGGAGGAGTGGCCTGTAGGCGGGGGATAGGCAGCAAAGCACAAACGAATGAAAGCATTCTTACCAAAGTACTGTGAGCGTGAAAAGAGGTTGCATGCAACTTAATCTTCATGTCACTAAGGAAGAATTTTAATCGTTTACTAGCTGATTAAACGTTTTCCGAACATTAAAAATATAGGACTATTACCCCTGCAAAGTATCACATTCAAGGTGGGCTACTTGCAAGCCTCGTAGTCCATTATGAAAAAATGAGAACGACGAAAAGTTAGTGTCACCTTAAAATATTTAAGAATATGCCCCACTGAAAAATACCCCCCTTCCCGAAGCTTTCTAGCCCCTTCAGTGCCTTGGGTGTTACTGGCTTCAGTACCTTGCTCGGGAGGGTCTGACTGTGTCTGACTGCTTGCTATGGACCCTCAGCTGCCCAGGCTAGCAAATTTTCTGGCGATATACATTAGGACATTTACATACCTGGGGGGGGGGGGGAGAAAAGCATGAAGGGATGAGAAGTTCCCCGAGTAGGGGAATATATACACCCCACATCTTTTAGGTACTCGGCATTGAATGTCACTTTTAACACAGTAAAATCTTGTTTCAAGAATCCTTAACTCCCTCCCCCACTTTTGTACACAACCAATCCAACACGCAAATCTTCACTTCATGACGGGTGGTTCCAGCGTTACGGGTCCTCAAGCCCTCCTCAGTCAAGCTCCTTCCTAACCATATACGCACAGAATTGGCACTGGAATAGCTATAGGATCCGTAGGCGTAGGAAGCTGTTCAAGACTGGGGGGGCTGAACCTTGTTTCGGATTGCTGTCCTGGGGGAGGGGTCTAAGTGGAGGGTGTTTCCCCTCCCCTCCCCTTTGGAAAATATTTTGATAGTTGAGGGTACTTAGATGCAATTTGGTGCATCATTTTTGAAAAAGTTCAGGGTAAATTACTACAAATTTTTGACATTTCTTAGTCCTTTAGAAAATCTGTTGATATTTTAGGGCCCTTGGATACAATTTAGTGCGTTATTTTGGACAAATTAGAAGGTAAACTACTATACATTTTTGACATTTTTTAGTCCTTTAGAAAATGCTTTGATATTTGAAGGTCCTTAGATACAATTTAGTGCATTATTTTGGACAAATTTAAAGGTAAACTACAGCACATTTTTAACATTTCTTAGTCCTTTGGAAAAATTTTTGATGCCTTAGAAGCAATTTGGTACATCATTTTGGAAAAATCTTAGGGTACATTACTCCAAATTTTTGACATTCTTAGTCCTTTAGAAAATTTCTGATATTTTAGGGTCCTTAAATGCAATTTAGTGCATTACTTTGGACAAATTTAAAGGTAAACTACTGCACATTTTGACATTCTTAGTCCTTTGGAAAAATTTTTGATATTTGAAAGTCCTTAGATGCAATTTGGTGCATCATTTTGGACAATTTTGGAGGTAAATTACTTCACATTTTTGACATTTCTTTATAGTTCTTTGCAATTTTTTGGATGTTTGAGGTGCATTCTGGTGCATTATTTTTGGACAAAATTTAAGGTAATATTACTGCAAGATTTTGATTTTTCTTAGCCCTTTGGAAAATGTTTTGATATTTGAAGGTCCTTAGATGCAATCTGGTGCATCATTTTGGAAAAATTCTAAGGTAAATTACAGCAAGTTTTTGACATTTCTTGGCAGAAGAGACAAATAACGGGTTTTCTTCCTTGGAATGTGGGGGGTAAAGCATCTTCCGCCCCTTCAAATTTCGCTGGGGGCTGGCGTCCCAGCCCCCCCCCCCGCTTCCTACGCCAGTGATAGGATCATCAGAAAGCGGACTACACTTCGCTGCACTGTAGAGTGGTGAAATTAAATTTCCTCTTTCCGGTTCCACAAACTCAAAACCACCACGGATGGCACAAACTCTAGCGTCGCCACTAAACTAAGCAAAGTAGCCTGCCGTACATCGACGGAAATCCCTACCGGGGAGAAAAGGGGGTCATGCTTCGCCTCCCAATTTTTGTCGTCGATGCTCTCGTTTTTTAACTTTTCAACTTTGTTTCAAGCCCTTTCAGCCCCTCCCCCCTTTTTTACTCCTATCTCCGCTACTGCTACCGGTCTGCCGCAACTGTCACTCTAAATGTTTTTCAGCCTTCCAGCTTACTTTAGGTCTATGGAAAACAGTTGTAAGTTCCCATGCACACAACCACAAACCCAAGCCTTTCCTTTCTAAAAGTGCAAGAATAAAGAATCTGGCCAGCTGAGGCAATCTATCTGGCAACCGTTTGCGTTGTTCTACGTTCTTTCAAGTATAATTGTAACCTACAGTATAATTGTAACCTACAGCCCTGCCATAGCATCTTTGTACCATAATGCATTCAGTATTGTACTTTGAACTGCGGGTGTATACGGGATACGCACAGATGTAGGCTATTGTCATTGTGCCTTAAACCGCAAAAGTACAATGACCCGCGAACTTGAACAATTCCCTCGACCGATTAGAGTTCTCAAACAGAATAGCCTACACGTGACTATGAAGTATGAGTATCAAGTGTGTTACTATGGACTGTTTGTCAAGATAAAGGTTGTATAGTTAGTTGTTTCTCCCTTATGGAATCAATCGCTTCCGATTTCCGTAGAAACTTGACCGTGGCTATTTCGGCGTCCTACCTTCAAAACAGTCAAGATTCGCAGGTACAGGAAAACTTTTGTCAAAGAATTCAAAAGTTGCAATTGCAGTAGCTGCAATGACAGGACTCTTCTTTATGTTGAGCCGGACGAAAGCACTGTACGATTGTTTAGGAGGAGAAGTTTGCCAGATAACTCATCTCCATCTTCAAAGCAAGAAATTTTCTAACAGAAGAATAGCTGTATGGGTTCACTTAAAGATACTCCAAGTTGGCCAAGTTTGTTTGCTTGTTTGTTTGTTTGGTTTCTTTTTTTTTTATTTTTATTTATTTATTTATTTATTTATTTTTTTTTTTTGGTTCTCGTTCTTCACTGGTAGGAGACCAGACATAACTTCGGCGCTTTATTTGCACTGGCGTCTTCTGTGATAATTACGTGACCATTCGATCTTTGGTTTAGATATTATCACGACATGATGTTGATAATAGGCCTAAGCAGAGCAGTGACATACAAGGGAGGTGATTTGTTCGCAGTACTGGGGGGGGGTGAGACATGACTCCATTTTCAAATAATTTACCGTGTGAAAATCAAAGTAGATGGGCCGGATTTCTCAAATATTGGGAGACATGTCCCCCCTGGCCCCGTGTTCGCCACCCGTTCAGACATATATTATTGCCACGTCAGCACATCATGGTGTTACAATAGCTTCTAATTAAGGAATCACTTCATTGAAACATGGAGTTGCCTACTGATTGAAATATCCAGTAAATAGTGTTACTGTACTCGTCATCAAGGTTATTGTGAAATACTGACACACATCGGCCAACATGTGCATAAAGTGGCATGTTACTTCACAACAGCGCATTAGGCTAGATACCTTCTGTCCAGGCATATACAAGACAAGGTGTTTTTCGGGAGCGGGATTTAGGGATACGTCTACATGTATTAGCCTATCATGGCCATAGCAATTTTGCCCACAAGGGAAATTTCACAAGAGGGCATGTCCCCCTGTCCCACTTTCATTTTTCAATTAATGGGGAAAGGTGGTCCCACAGTTAATTTCAATAATAGAAAGTGGGCCCGGGTTACATAATGTTGTATGCCTATTTTATGCATACCATCTCCGGCGTCAATTAAGTTGATTTCGAGCCATGGCAACGAGTAAGGCTCGTCCTCGTTTGGCTAAATTTAACGTTTTCCCTAAGCAATACCCAGCCGCAGTTATTAGGTTATCAAAATTGAAGAAACGTATACCTCACTATTCTTAACCAAACTTCCCAGCCCCACCCCCCACAAACACACACGTGCCCACACCCATTTAAAATCACCAGGAATAATTCTGCCTTAAGTTATCTTAAACAAGATGTCCATCTCGGATACCCAAAAGGACACTTTAGCCGTTACGATGAAGCCTTGAGGAGAGGGACCCAAATCCATTACACTGGCGCACTAAGGAATAGAACAGGATTAATTGCATGTTTGGCACTTGTGTTTGTTCCCTTCGCGTTGCCAAGTGAAATTCCCCGAATGATCGCAAAAGATCGCAATCTTTGCACCCACCAATTGCACAACGTTGAATAACCGCGGACGATGAATCATTCATTTACCATCAACGTGGTAGATGTACTCATTGCACTGGTTATATGGTAAGTTGAGAAGCATGAAAACCCATTAAGTTGATACTGGTCACAAGCGTCCATAATGTTAACAATTTTACAGAGTAAACTTTAAGAAATGGTCTATTAAATTGAGGATTAAAGCAATTATTCCGTACTGAAGGAAAACGATACATCATCACATACCTTCCCAATACACCTTTTCGGAAATGTTTCAACGCAATGCATTATGGAAGTGGGTCAAAGGTGAAGTGTACCAAGCTAACAATGTACTTGTGTGTTTTACATTAGTCAGGGTACCCCTAGGTCCTTACTAGTTATACACATGCAAGTTGCCATGGTACACCTCGACTGGGTGACCCGGCCGGAGCACCGAATTTCCGAAAACGTCTATTCCAATCGGTTGTCTCATGTACATTTCTTAACATATTCCTGTTTCAAAAAATTTCTGTCACAGAAGAATTTTATTTACTTAGCATCACATTAATTACGTAACACCGTCACGTTGTTTCCCGATTTGTTTGCACCTATTTAATAGACTGAATTTGAGGGCCCGACTTGTGAAGTTAACTTTTGTCAGAATATTGATTACAAATCTAAAGTGTCTTTCTCTTTCTTATACAGGTGTATACTTACCAAGATTGTGAAAAAATTTCTTTCAAGGAGGGGTGGCCGCCAACTTAGCAATGTCCGTACGGCACATTTTATTTTCAGGGTCCCGAGTGATTTGCGACGTCTTACTGGAGACAATTGCCCGCCTTTTTCCAGTAATCTGCTCTAGAAATTGGTTTTACCCCAATCCCGGGGAGGGGATGACCCCATGTTATGTTTGCTTGGAACTTCATTATCATCCATTTTTATGTGACTTTCAACAATAGTAGAAACGGACAATGTTTTTTCTTTTATTTTATGAAGCATCTAAATTCTGTCTCTGGAATATTTATTTTAGTGTGGAATCGGTACGTTATCGGGGCTGTTCTGTTCGTTATCCTCACAATGTTAGAAAGAAAACAGGAACTGCCCGTATGGCTGGATACGCAGTCCGAGCAGCCGAGTCAGGGAACGAATGCCGCCTCTTTACTACCTATGAAAGTCAATAGAGGTTCTTCACGTGACGTCATTGACTTTCAATTTGGCATACTGGCAGTCATTGAATGTGCGCAGAAGGTGTCTTATCAATACGCGCTCGCCACACGGATTTAGTTACAATCGTTGTACAATGAACGCCTGGCCGTCAAAATAGAGACGCGCAGCGCAGTGACGAGTCGTTGAAGAACCTCTATAGCGTGCTGTGCAGGAGCAGATTCCAGTCAAGAGCAGGTATTTGGGTGTCGGATTTTAACAGGTACCTGACGACACCAGTTAAAACCAGGAGAAAATTCCAGTCGAGAAACAGGTATTTGGTGTAGGGTTTTAATAGGTACCTGACAGCTTGTTAAAACCAGTTAAAAATTCCAGTCGAGAAGCATGTATTTGGTGTCGGGTTTTCACAGGTCCTGAAAAACCAGTTAAAACCAGTTTAAAGCAGTTAAAACCCAACAAAACCCGACATTTTCTAGTAGACTGGACTTTTCAGCAGCTACAAGAGTAAAAAAAATGATCAGTGGGCGCTCCAGCTTATTCAAGGTAAAGTGGCGTTTCACCGACCGACTCCGTTATTATCTCTTTTTTTCTATGATTATTTTGATTAGACAAAGCTGAGCCTGAGGAGTGCGAATTTGATTTATTTAGCTGGCCGATGGATGGATTCAACTACAGGCTGAGTTACAAAATCCCCTTCCCCATTCCCCCTTCCATAATCAATATGTGCCAGCCTTATCAGCCAAGAAGGGCAAGAGTCTGTAATTTGGCGACGCTCTCCGAAACTCCGAAACTAATCACCGGGCGAAATGTTTTATTCTAAGTTCTTTTGTTTCCAATTCTTTGATACCAGAATTACTATCAAAGGCGGAGTTTCTTCCACCCCTTCTACAAACCCCTTTTAACTATGCATTCCGTGCAGAAGGTCTCAGTATATGTGCATGAGACGAGGGAAAACACTACCAAATAGAATAGATATTGCCATATTTTGATATAACCTATTGTGTGAGGGGGCCCTTTGAAGCCAGTTGTGTTAGTTATGGGCCGGGGCTAATTACGAGAGTGCATGGAAATTTTCGTGGCCCCCTAAAAGTAAAAATACAGGGGACCCGTAACCTATAGATTGCCTCGATTACAGGGTATATTCGGCTATAGGTATTGCACAGCCTGCACCCTTCTTCAAATCGTTTGTTTTACTACGGTAGTTAACAGCTGAGCTTGCTGCCCCTTGTCGACACTCGCTATAGACGCACTTGCGCAGAATCGATGATACCTTAATGAGCCCACTATAGGCGTAAGTGTAACTTGATTCCAGTGCTCACGCGCAGCTATGATTGATCACAAACTATGCGCTATATCATGCGCTCACAGTGTTTCAAACATATTATCTCTAGCTTTAAGCAAGTAAGTATGTTTGCGCTCACTTATAATCACCTGTCAGACATTTAACTAACACCCTTTACACTTTACAAGCAATCGGGGGGGGGGGGTGACAAGTTATCCCAAGGTAAGACGTATCAAAATTTATGTTAGAAAGTGTCACATGGGGTCACGTGACTCAATTATACCTATGGTCTTAACATCTAAAGACGGATCGCTGACAATCTAGATCCGTCGCTACCACAAACGAATGTCAATAATCATGAAAGAGGCGCCCTTAAAAGGAGAAGGCAGTCGCCCCAAGTTTATTTTCAAAAAATTGCTTGATCTTACAGATCTCCTCTTATTTCTCTCACAAATATTTTTTGTAATGTTTCCTGATAAAATCATTGAATATTAAAGGTAAACCAAAGAGTTATTCTGCATAAATTGAGGAAATAAGTGACAAAAATATTGTCACATGATTGATATGGGCCATTCCTGAACTAGTGTACCTGGGTACACTAACTCAAATTGGGGGGACTGCATTTTCCCTTTAATAAATCTCACACAGCCTTCTCGTTAGTTGACTAGACCTATATGTGTAGCTCAACGTGCGGTATATCTCTTTGTTGATTCGGGAAGCCTCAGAGAGCAGGGGCTGCTCATACAGTCGGTTCCTGTAACCCTTAAGGAGACGGTCGTGTAATGTGCTTCCTTTGAATGAAGTTGTGCAATTTGTCTTTTACAAAGAGATATCGTAGTCAATTGCACTGGAAAGGAAACAGAGCGCACAGAAATCTCTTACGTGCGAATGACAGTTTTCAGGGTGATTAATTTAAAGGATGCAGTTTATGGCCTTAACTTCCTCAAAACCAGGGTTAATGGCTCGTCAACTATTTGTCCCTTCCACTGTAGACTGTTAAATTAAAAGTTGTCGGGTACATAAATGGGCCTGTCTTCAGCTCTAGGCCTAGCATGGGAGGTTGGGTGTCGACAGAGTCGAGTCGTAGCCAACTACTCAGGTTTTCAAAAGGAGAGGGAGGATTCTGAAAGTCGACCATTTGAGTTCATGGCTGCCAACAGAAAAGAAGTATCATGAGAAATATCGTCTAGAACGCTCTCGTGGTCGGTCGACGGACTCGAATAGTAGAATAGTACGTTTATTTGCTGTGGGTACATTAGCATGAGGAAGGGGATGGTTCTGTAGGTCAAACGCCACAGTGCGTTCTGTGGCAGCTGTCCTCGGAAAAATAGAAGCCGCAATTTTTCTCAGCTACAATTTAAGTGAATGGTGCTAGCGATGGATCAAGGAGTGAAGGTGCTCTCCCGATCTAATCCTTAGTAGCGGTTACAGTGGTCCTGAAGGAGCTTGAACGGGGGAAGTGTATCGAAAGTGTATAGAAAAACGAAAATGAACAGCAGCCTTATAGTACAAACGAAAACCCTCTCTTGGGGTCTTCCGTGGCCGGACAAACTCCCTCCCCCGACATTTTCACCCGGAAAATTACCCCTGACATCTCACGCCTGGATAATTCCCACTTGACAATACCCCCGGGACGATTACCACTGGGACAATTCCCAACCATGACAATTACTCCTCAGACAACCTCCCCCACCAGCAAATTTAGAATTGTCCTGGGTTGGATTTTCCGGGGGAAATATACCGGTGGAGGTGTTCGAGGGGAATTGCTCCTGTAAGACAATTGTCTGAGGAATTTGTCGGAGTACCGTACTTGGGTAATGAGGACTCTTTGAACCTGTTGCCCAGTTCCAGCTAGGGTACCCTGTATACTAAAGTGTAAAATCCATAGGGATTATTCACATTTTAATATCAGGGCATGACTCAAAGCAAGCCTAAGCAGAGACTAACGGCACTAAAGTCAGACAAGGGGTGGCGCCAGGATTTTCCCCCCTGTGACCCCTGCCCCGCTGGCGCCACCCCTGACTAAATAATGAAGGGGGATTTAAGTCAATTGCACCAC